>RCWM02000044.1:4145000-4298000 GCA_003667255.2 Euschistus heros | reverse complement strand
TCTCATTTTGCGTATATTAAATACCGTAGGGGTTTTTTTTTAATTTTTTTTTTTTGATATAATTAAATTTCTGGGAATAATGTGGTAGACAGGTACTCTCTCTTCTGTGTTGTAGAGTGACGTCTCGGGAAAGTAGACGTAACTCTGTGTATATAATGGAAAATTGTAATTGTTTTATTATTTTATTTTATTTATTGTGGTTGTTTTTCTTTTGTATTATGCTTGATGTAATTAGTTATAAACCATGTAACATAGTGCTGATGTGTTTGAAATTTTGTATGTTTTAGAACTGAAGATGAATGTTTAGCATTCGCAACTAGTTTTCTAATAAAATGATTCCAACAGAAGTAGCAATTAATTCATCAATCCTAACAAAGTTTCAGCAATCTCCTGATAATAAAAAAAAACTCAATTTTTCTCTGACTGGGAAAAAACAGTAGATCACGGATATGACTATCTATAATCTACTACTATCCACAATTCACATCATATAATTAAAATAATCAAATCACTTATATTAATTATTTAATCAAATTAACAATTATTCATTATCCGAAATAAAGTTGAGAGAAAGAAGGGGTTTCAAACCTGATTTTTTTATTCAAACCAATATAGTTCATTAACGGTAAGGTACCACCGAGGAGGCAAGCGACAAATGTTATATAACAATAAATATTTTCCAATTAATTATTAATCATTATTATACGATTATATACTACCATGTATACGATGATATACATACCATGATACAAGCAACATCAACAGAGCTAGAGCTGTCAAAAAAGCCCAACATAATGAAGGCAAAATGTGACTTTTCTCACCCAAGCAATTTTTGCTCATTCAAATGAATATAACTTCTAAACGGTAGGTGCTAGCGACAAATGTCATGTAATGAAAAAATGTTATCCGATAAATTTCTGATAGAAGGTTGTAGTCAAATGTTCTATTCAACACCATGAGACCTAGAACTCTTCAAAAAAGACACATCACTTAAAAAATGCGGGAAGTTTTTTCATTCAAACCGTTATAGCTCTTAAACGGTAGGTATTAGCGACAAAAGTCATGCAATAAAAAGTATTTTCGATTAAATTTATGATAAAGAAATTATCGTTTAATGTTCAACCCGAGCCACAACAGAGCAGGAGCGTATCAAAATGTTACATTTTTGAGGGTAAAAAAATGTTGTTTTTAAAGATATATAAAGTATATACGGACGTAAACACTTAAAAAGGAATGAAACTTATAGCCGAGAAAATGAAAAAAATCAATATGGTAGAATATGTGTTTGTTAGTTTACTTTTTTTTTTTTTAATTGTAAAAAATAACATAGGCCCCATTACGTCCCGATCATACCGGTTGTGAATTAAGCAAAATAGAGCAAAATTTAATCATACTAATTATTTGACCAATAATAATTTATGGCTTAATTTTTCCGTACTCTGGAACCGAGACTTCACTTCACGGTTGGATGAGATAACCGTGTATGCAGTTTGACTCATCCGCACTGGATGTAACAAACTCAACCTATTCATAAAACTCGGAACGGTGTAACAAATAACTTCCCCGAGCCAATTATATTCCTGTCTCTATTTTGTTTTCCGTCCTAGGCCGGCTAGCTCGTTATTCCATTTCAAAAGGAATTATTTTTAAAGTTTCCTCACAAGTGGACCGTAAATCCAGTAGGACGTAGGACGAAGGACACAACGGTATAAAAATAAGGTCTGAATAAATTCCACGAGACAATTTATTCTCTAATAAATCAAAGAGACATCCCCTTTCTTTACAATAGTTAACTGTGTCCTTTATAATCCTCGAGAAAATTAATCTGAGGAAACAAATCTTTATTTATTATCTGGTTTGTTTGTCATTTATAGCAAATTAAAAAGAAAAAAAAAGAAGAAGGGTTTAATTTTATTAGTGTAATTAAAGTATTAAAGCAATTAATTTCTTTTTATCTTTTAATTGGGAGGTTGGCCTTATTTTCCAGTTACCTACAGCAAACAGTTTATTTGATTTAGTTAAGTGTTTTTTTATTTTATTTTTTAAAAAATTATCATAACTTCTTCGGAATTTTTTTCGAACATTCTCTCTTCCATTGTATTCTGTGTGTAATCAAATATATACAAAAGCGTTAAAGGTGTGTATAATCCGGCGGAGATCCAAAAAAAAATCTAATATTCTGACGATAAAAATCAAAGTATTATTTAGATCTATTTAAGACCTCGATAACTATTAATATTTCTGGATTCAGTTACTTTCCAGTTAACGTCTACTTTAATGTTGAACTATTATCCACTTAGAATATCAAAATTTAATGGCTTCCATACATTGTTCAAAATTATAATTGTAAATATTGTCTAAAATTATTAATATTCTTTTAAAAATGTAACATTTTGACACGCTCCAGCTCTGTTGGTGTTGCTCGGATCAAAAATTTTACGAATGTTCCTCGACCACACAATTATTGGAGAATATTTTTTGTTGTATAAAATTTGTCGCTAGGATCTACCGTTTAGGAGCTATATGGGTTTAAATGAAAATAAAGCAATGATTAGTCTACTTTTGTTTTATAGTTGGGGGTTTTTCGACAAGCTCTAACTCTGCTGGTATTGCTCGGCTAGAAAATGTGACTAGTTTCCTTACCAGAAGCAATATATTGTAGATAGACATTTGTCTGATCTATTGCCTTTCCCAGTCAGGGGGAAATTGAGATTTCGTTCTAACTACTTTGCACCAAATATTTGTCATGCAGTGTAAATGTAAATTAACAATCACGCTTTTTTTTTTTTTTTTTTTTTTTCCTTATATCGTACTATCATATAAGGACTATTTATTTATATATTTTCAAGTTCCATGCTTATAAAAGTAATATAAAAGTACAAAGTTTAGCACAATTAGTTATTGAAACATAACGTAATAAGATAACAAAAAACATATATAAACAAAAGTAAGAAAAATAAAATAAAATCACTAAAAAAAAAACTACCATTAGTGAGTTTGTCAAATTCGATCTTTGATAACTATAAATATGACTAGGTCAGTCTTAAATTTAGAAAACAAATTTTGATCTATCTTTGGCAAGGTTGGATGTTTGAGAATAATACTTTTTATTATATCAAATCTTTGTCATTCAAATGATTTACATTCGTAAAGTATATATCTAAAATTTTAAATCTGTCAGTCTTCATTACATATCGCAAGGACATAACTCAAAAACTTTAATTTTACAGAAGGACAGTCTTGTGAATGAAGTACAGGACGATCTCTAGACATTCAGTGGTGAAATACCCTGCTTTCTCATAGTGAATAGTTGAAGCTCAAATATAATGTTTTACCGACTAAAACTACATTGGTGAATGGTTCACAATACAGTCAAAAGCTCGGCAAAACTCAAAAGCTTGTTTTTTGAGTTATGTCGTTGTTTTAGCAAGTGATCGATATGTCAGATCGTATATTGTTAAATCATATGATTTATTGTTTGGAGTTACCGTGTTCTGTTATTAGCGGTTTTAGTTTTTTTGACGCATGAAATACCAATACAAATGTAAATAATGGTTAACAATATAGAATAAATATTGAAAATACTTACTTAGTTAATACTGTCATGTAAATGAATCTTTTGTAGTAAATCGGCAGCTTAGAATGTTTTAAATGTTAGAGAAGTCGAAAACGATTTGCAGTTTCCTGTCGTTTAAGTCTTGTATGAAGATTACAAGTTAAACATTTGTCCAGTTAGAACGCTCAATAGCGGATCTGTTCAACAAATATCAGTGGAATATAAATTTAATTTTAATCAAGATATTTTAATAAACGCGTTTATTCCAAGATATAAATAAAAATCCGTCATTTTAGATAATTATTCCAGTGATTGGAATAAAAGAAAATGGAATATATTCTAACATATTGTATCTAAATAATACGATTTGTATATGGGCATACTGGATTTATGTAAATGAGAATAGTCTGGCACGGAACTAAGATTATTACTGGGTATCTTCTCATATTAAAACGATAGATTCTAAATATAAAAGAATAAGAAAATTGTTATAGTATCCTCCTGATATTTACAAAATATATACATTCCACCACAACCCCAATTTGTTAGTATGTATCGAAGATCCAGACCGGAAGTGGCCTACCTCATCATCATGCATGGTCTCGGATATTTATCGTCCTGCCGAGTGGCCTATTTCAGAACCGATCCCACCATTTTACATAAAAAGGCATTTTACATATATTTACTAAAGGCTTCAAATTTGAAATAAAATATACATTTCTGCAAAAATAAATAATATAAATGTTTTCACATTATTCATTACTAACATCCCAACAACAAGGTTGAATTGAGCTGGATTTGATACTAAATGCATCATATATCTATACTATTATATAAAAGGACAAGCCATTTTTCGTTTTATGATCACTAACCGCGAAAACTACGGAACGAATCTGCACTAAATTTTTACCACATTATCTCCATGGTCCAAGGAAGGTTAGGCAATGATAAAATTTTAAGATTTTCAATTATATTGCCAAAAAAAAAAGAAAAAAAAAGCGATAAATATGTGGTGCGCAGTAAAGTTTGGTAATCGACCGATAGGTGGCGAGTACCTTCCGAGAGAGGTTACAAAGGTATGGTTTTATATATAGATAGCAATTTATCATAAAATTACTTATTTTCAATTCAATTGTTAATAAAAAAAATATATAAATATATGGAGCGATATGTGGATTCCAGTGCAGTTTAAAAATCGACCGATATATGGCCATTCTGCTACAGAGTTTGCAATGGTAAAACTATTTAACCCTACTGTACCAAATTTCTACTACAACTTTGTAGTTCTAGGTAGGTTCAAAATAGTAAATTTTATCGTTTAATTTTAATTGAAATGTAAAGTGCTAGAAACAAGGTTAGCCAAACTGCTATATACTTTTATGGTTAAAAAATTAAAATCCAACCAGATGGATCGATAAAACTATTTCTGCCAAAGTGGATGTCTAATTATGCTTTTACGCACTCTTCAAACACCTAACCAATGCAGTTATAACCAGGTTAAAATCACTGCTATGCTGATATTATTGAAGAAAAAATGCTAAATTCCATACATCAATACAAGATGTTTTCTGATAAACAAATGAAATTCAGTTATTAGAATAATTTTTTTAGATTTAAGGTCGTTACTTATTTTACCTCGGTATAACATCAGAAGCGAAAATACTGCTAAGTATTCCTAACTCTTTGTTAAATGCGGAATGACGCAATTAAAATTGTTGGAGTACTGTGCTAACCACAGCAGAACCCCATTCAGATACAGGAGACAACTAACTCTTGACAAGTTTCCCAGGGACACAGGGAAATGCATGCCCTCGGCCCAACGCTCGTCCAACTTTTAAAGAGTTGTCCCCAGGAAGTTGACGCTATATGACCGCAAGGTATTAACTCGCCCGCGGCGCTGGCTATGAGCAACTGGAGCGGCTGGAGAGTTGTTCCGAGCGGAAGAAAACTGAGTTAGTTTTAACGGAGAGTTTTATCAATCGTCTTTAACTCCACTTCAAGCTCAAGTTCTAATCTCATCTCCTCCTCCTGTTCCGATAAAACCCCGCTCCTAGTCAACAGAACTTAATATCAAGCAGATAACTTACATTAATATATTTGTATGTTTGTACTTATATAATCCATAAGCAACATGTATTTAATATTCATTATTTACGTGTGATTCTTAAACAATAGGCAAGTTTAGTGTTCTCTCCAAAATAAATAATAAAATAGTATGTTTGAGTCCATACCATAAACATATTGTAGAGTGCATTTTTGATCTTGAGGCTTCGTTAGGAGTAGTTAGAAGATATACATACTAAAAGTCCCCTCCCCTGGGGGAGGGGGGGGGGGGTGAGCTAACTATGAGAGGGCCCTCCAATACATATTTGTCGAACTTCCAACAATTTTCGAAATATACGTTATTGAAAATCGATAATTTTCGAGAAAAAAAAAAAATGTTCCTCCCGTTTTGTCAAACATTTGCTTCCAGTGCCTTCCATTATCATTTCTCAGAACAGATGTCAGAATCGAAGTAGACAAAAACCCAAAAATGGAACCGTTTTTCTTAGTAAGACACTGGTTTTTAATGAAAATGTCTTAGAATGCATTTAAAAGTAGAATTCGAAGCGCTACCACTGGGTACATGTACATTATTATTACATTCACTGATTCTATGTCTTATGCGCAGGTTTAAATTTCAATAAAGAGATAAATAAAAATAAAAACTGGAGAAGAACTGTCGCTTTTCACAGAAAGAACAAACTAATGTATTAGTTTTCATTTTCAAAAATGTTAAAATGATTTTTTACCTACTCACTTTCAAAATTGTAAAAATGTAATTTTGTTAAATAAACTTTTTTTGTTTATTTTTATACATTATCTATTCAATTATTACAAAAATAAAATATTTTTCCTTATATTCACTCTATTTAGAGTCTAAACAATCAGGGAATATAAAAAAAAATTGATGGAAAATCGGCACAGACATTACCAGTAATTGGAATTTTAATTAAATTCCAATTACTGTAAATGAAAGTTAAAATCGGTTCATCGTGAAGCATTATTAGTATGATAACAAATTTCTTCATGATGGCAACCCATAGTAACAATTGTGTTTTAAACATTAAAGGAAGATTAACAGATGCGTATCCATTCAAATGTATTTTCCAGTTATGTATTTAACCTTTCTAACCAATTATTAACTTATCTTTAAAGCAATAGTGGACTATTTCTCTAGTTATGGTGGAAAAGTTTGGCTTTGTCAAAATTTTGCACTTTTCAGAATAGCATTTTTGATAAGAAAATCCTGTAGTTACTCTAAAAAAAAACTAACTACACCGAAATTGATACTTTAAGATCTTAACTGTTTGTTAACTGTTGCACAAAACTGTTTTTCACAACACATAAAACAAATCCTAGTTTAAGTTCCAATAGTTAAATTGGACATATTTTTTACGACAACCACCGATTTAATCTCAAAGTAAAGCTATAAAGTAATAATTAGTTTTTGCTTGTGTCATTACAATGTTTCCGGTGATGTGATATATTCATACGTACGTATGTGCCAATCTCTCTTAACATAGACTGAAATATTAATATTATTAATTTTTTAATTTATTTTATTTTTTTGTATTTTTCATTTTATGTATTGTATTTTTCACTTTATGTATAGTATAGTTTGAGGTTAATGAAGAGGATAATGAGGAATAATGAGATTCTTTATTTATTTATTTTCTCTCCTCATTTAATTTATTTTTTACTGTACATATTGCGTGGATGTATCCATAAAGCCATCCAAATTATATTTTGCACACTTTGACGCAGATTGTAATACTTTTTCAATAAAAAATTAAAAAAACATTTATACTAGGTATAAAACACCGAGAAGAATCAGTTAATAGCAAAATTAATTTTGTTTCCCGATTTCTTATTTAAGTTATATATACTAAAGCTCAAAGGAATAGATTAAAGTTAAAAAAATTACATTAATAATACGTAACAATTATGAACAATAAAATGATAGTGATCTTTAGAGACTCATGAAGCTTCTTGCTTCACTTATTTTTCAAATAACAGTATTTTTTTATACTATCTTGATATTATTATGGTTAATATCATAATAAAAAAATTTCATTACTTATTTATTTTAATTTAAAATACGCCCAAATTATTTACTTTATTTTACTGTGCTGTCACAAAGACTAAGGATTTTTGACATCCGGATCTTTACCCAGAAATTAACTATCGTTCTTTTGAAAAATAAATTTAATATTACGTTTTTTTAAAGGAAATAATCTCTTCCCGTTTAATCCTTTTTACAGGGCACCGAAGGATATTATTCTCAAATCAGCCAGGATCTAACGATTTTTAACTGTCGCAGGATATTCTGCACTTGTCCTTTCGAAAGTTCATCAAATCGTAATGTTTTTTAAAATACTCTTTTTCCGTCAAAGCCTTTTGGTTTTGGTCCTTTTGGTTCTCGTCTAACAGTCGCTGGGAAGTTGGATACCGTCTCTCGATCCTATAACTTTAGTAGATTTTACTGTATTGTCAAAATATAAGGTAATAAATAAGTATAAAATTAATGACGAATTTATAGGTAAAGTATAAAGAAACAAAGGTGTTCAGAAGCCACTCTACTTAGTTAAATACATAAATAATTAAATATTTGTAATTATTAGATATGTCTTTAAAAAAATCGGTTCTTTCTTTTAGAAAAAAAAACTTTTTTAAGGGTAGTAGAGTTTTTGAAACATGCTATCTAGTAACACTGTAAGACGGAAAACCATTCATTAAAATAAAACTCATTCATTATATATCAATGAATTTTACTTAGAAATTTGTTCTAAAGAAAGAATGAAAATTTGTTTGTTTTTTTTAATAACTTATTAAATTAAAAAAAAAGTTCACAGAGACTAAAAAACTTTTCGAAGCGTCTATTGAACAGGAGTAAATAAGGGAATTTAAAAAAAAGTATTCGGTTGAATAAATTCGCCCTTAATAACTCATCCATGTGTACCACGTTGGTAGACTAAAACTCCACCCTATTTCAATATCCATCTTAATTTTAAGCTTCTATATATATTTCTTTCTATCTTGAAATAATTTGTATTTATAATCCTCAAGAAGCCAGAAGCCCACGAGGTATTTCAAAGCCGACTTTTTCGTAAAAACTCGTCCTCTTTCAAAGCAACGTGACCTTTTGAAACGGACTTAAAAGACCTTTGCGAACACAAGTAGCCTGGACTGGACCAATCAAAATATATTCCCACACTGGCAAATAGAAGGTCCGCATTCACCGGGATAGAGGCCTTTTCGGAGTCGACCAAAGGGAGGATACTTATCGACCAATTACATTTAATTCCAATTTTCCAATTATTTATTATTTAATTTCAATTAAATTCATATCCTTTTACTGAAGGAGATTTTAGGTTCCTAAATAAATATATTTTTTACAATCATACCATAACTTACTAAAAAGGAAGAAATATTTCCTTTTTTTTCTTTTATTGAAATTTACAACTTACAATTTATATATATATATATATATATATATATATATATATATATATATATATATATATATATACATCTAGTAATGTGTTCAAAACAAATACAATAACATGTAAATTCTTGAAAAGAACTACTCATCAGTTGCACTTCAACTAAAATGCTACACTAGAAGGTCTCCAGACCAGCTTCTTTTTAGACGCCTTGGAGGATTATCGGCAATGGAGTGAGAAGCAAGTTGAGCGACTAGAGGATTAGTGTAGTTATGGAGCTTACTATAAAATTATGAGTATTTCGTTTGGGCTAAATCAGCAACACATCGTGCATTAAGATCTTTATAAATAATTTTATTAGTAACAAAGTAAGGAGCATTAAGGGTTTTTCGAAGGATTTTAGATTGTAAGGATTGTATACAGGAAGAATTTGAAGATTTAGTTGAGACCCAAAGCTCAACTCCATATGTCCGAATAGGTCTGATAACTGTCATGTAAATGAGTCTTTTATAGTAAATCCGAAGTTTTGAACGTTTCTCAAGTAAATGTTGAAGAACTCGAAAACGACGAGCTATTTCCTGTCGTTTTATTCTTGTATGTAGATTCCAAATTAAACGTTTGTCCAGTTGCAGCCCTAGATAGCGGATCTGTTCAACAGGGATCAGTGGGATATTACTAAAGGATACTGTAGGACAGGAAGTCGTAGGTAAAGGTTATTTGATAGTATTTGCTTCGATTTATTTTAATTCTCAAATTTCACACAATTGAAAGAAATATTAAATGTTTTATGTCGAATTTAGTAGGCCAAATGGTTTATTGTGTTAACACAGGCTCAAAAGAGTTAATCTATTTACTGTACATTTACTGCAGTTTACAACTGTATAGAATATATAGATCAAGTAAATGTGAAAATGTGATCAAAATAACTTGTAAAAAAAACTATTTGTAGCAGTTCAATAAAACTACTTCAGAAGGCTGCTAGGCCATCTTCTTCATTTTCAATCAGACACGAATGTATATTTCGTTAAGATTACATTAAGTGCAATAGGAAACTGTTTAATCTCGAAGCCAAGAATAAAAAAATTACTAACTTCTACTTGTGTAATTTAAATATCTTTGGGAATGTAATCTAGGTTCGCATCATTCTGTTTGAACATATTCTGACTTTCTATTAAGTTATGAATAAAAAATTTAAAATATTTTTTTAGATTATTAAAAAAATAGTTTATTGTTGATAATTAATTTATGATGGCTATGAACAGCTTTATGATTGTAACACATAAAAGACAATGATACGTCGGTTATGAAAAAATAATAATTAATTTTGGTTTTTAATTTTATATTTATGTTAGTGAGATAAATTTTTTTATGAATCGTCAAAAAAAATCATAGTGCAGTTACTATTTAACTTCTGTTAAATAATAATAACTATATACGATTAAAAAATAATTAATTGAATTGTAAATATAGTATTTTAAAAACAAAAAACAAATGACGGCGCAATGATACTACAGCACCCGCAAGACACAAAGCCATCTAGTCACCCTCAGCAAAAACACGTTTTAACCAGTCGATACGTTAACATTCAAACCTCCTAACTAAATAAAAAGTTAAATTTTAAAAAATCTAACTTTATAATTCATATATTATAAAAAAAATATAACAATTTTTAAATCATAAATATAAATATAACAAGGAATAAAAATCATAATAAAATCAATATACAATTGGATAGTATGTAAATTTTATGTCTAACAACTTATTAATATCTAACTGATATACTTTCCTGTAAAAATTCGACCGTAAGATTCTGAGGGTAAGAGAGGGGCAAGTGCTTAAAAATATGAAGAAGAAAGAATAACAAGGAGATAATCTAAGAAACCGACTAGTAAGTTGCGCTGGATATGAAAGTAAGGAGATTGCGATGGGTCGGACATGTAGCAAAGAGCCTCCCAACAAGCCCTCTCTTCCAAACAATTAATTCTACTGTTGTAGGAAATAGGCCAGGAGGGAGACCGAAACTAAGATGGGCGGACACAATAAAAAAGGACGAAGCCGAACAATGTGTCATTAGCTGGAAAGTTATTGCTCAGGATAGGCAGAGAAGGAAGATGATGGTGGAGGCGGCTAAGGATCTCCAAGGTATATAAAAGGCAACCGGGAAAAAAACCCAAAAGAAAAACAAAAAAAAAATGCAATATTTCTTGGTTAAAATTGTTTTTTTTAGTATCAAGTTTTAATAATATTTACAACTGTTCAATAATAAAATAATTATAATAGTTGAATGGGGAATTTATTCGCACGTCAACGACTTTTAGAGAACCTATGCTTTATTGATGAAATGAAATTAAAATAGCTTTTATTGCAACTAAATAATACATAGAATTAAGCAATAAATAAATAAACATTGTCTTCTTACACTAGCCTTCCTCTAAGAGGAGTAATGGTCTCACACTTCCCAAGATGACCAGTCCTACTGGGAAGGTGGGGTTCGAAATCTGATCCCACTTCTCCCACCTTGAATTTTTATTCTTTGCTGTTCTCCACCATGTTGGGCCAGCCTCTTTTTTGGAGGAGTCGCTCCATCTCTTCAATTGCCTTCCTCTGTTCCTACTATTGTCATATGGTGTCCACTAGGTTACAGTATATGACCACCTGTCGTCAGTAGATATCAACACATTTCCAGTCCATTTCAATTTTAATTCTTTTATTAGCATGGAAGAATCTTTGAACCCTGTTTTCTTCTGAATATCAATGCACTTGTTCCTATCTTTTCTTTTAATATTTGTCATACTTCTTCCTACTGCATTTTGCCAGACTCTTATTTTATTTTCTTGATACTTTGTGAGATACCATGTTTGGCTTCCATAGGACAGGACTGGAAAGATACACATTTCAAAAGTTTGTTTTTTAAATACCATATCAACATTGGCTTTCATAATACTCCTTAGAGACCAGTATTTTTTCCAACTCTGTGAAATTCTTCTTTGGATCTCTTTATTGGTTCTATCGGTGAAGGATACAAGTTGGCCCAGGTATATGTGCTCATTAGTGTATTGTTTATAATCATTGCCCATTCTTATTTCTATCTAATCACTATTTGTCATTAATTTAGTCTTATCATAGTTTGGGACTAGACCTACTTTTTTTACATTCTGGTACTAGTACATTTAGCATAGAGACCATTTTTCTCTACTTGTTGCGAAGAGCGCAATATCATCTGAAAAGCGTAGGTATTATCACTTTATTAAAATTCTTATATTTTAAAGTCGCTAGGTCGTCCTCTTTTAGGAAGCCTTGGAATATTATCGGAAATCGAATCGAAAGCAAGACTAGGGCATTCGAATGTAGAGCTTATCATTGAAAGTAAGATATCTAGTTTGCGCCAAATCAGCAACATAAAGGAGATTAAGATCGGTTACTACAATATCCACAAGACAAATAGCTGGTTTATTTATGATGCAATAAAGAGCAATGAGGATTTTTTGAAGGATTTTAAATATTAAGAATCGTATAAGATGTGAATTAAATGATTTTGTGAAGCTCCAAAGCTTAACCCCCTATGTACAAATAGGTATAAATACTGTCAAGTAAATAAGTGCTTTGTAATTTATAAAAATTTATTTTAATTGAAGAAAATAAATTAAATTAAACGGAAACAGTTAAAAACGGAGTTAACTTTTTTATTTGTGGAAAAACTGAACTGAATTTAATAACGTTCATTTAATAAGAAGTATACATTAATAAGGAAAAATTAGACACGATCGAAAGTTTACAAAGCTATTTAAAAAGTTAAGAAAATCAAATTTTTTGATGTTAGTTCTCTGAATGGACTGTAGGGAGCAATTGAAAGTTCAAGTAATAAAATCAATATAGTAATGATTACGTTTAAAAAATATCACATTTTAAGATAATGAATTCATTTTTCAACAAGGTTTGGCCATTACCATTTTATTTTTACCAATGGCTTCCTACTTACAGTTCCAGGGAATCATTTTATAAATTAGAGAATTTTCGACTTCAAAGAATCAATTAATAAAAGCTAATAAATAATAAAAATAATAATAGACTCTCAAACTCCGTTCTAATTTATTAAAACCTGGCTGGTATTAAATATTCTAGGAATCCCCTTTTGGAATTTTTATATTTTTCTTGAGTAATTTAGCTATTGTGACCTATAAAGCAGGTTCTCAGAATTATTTTGCACCTTGTTAACTGTTTTATTCAGAATTGTGTTTTTTAAAAAATGTCCAATATTTTTAAAAAATAGAGGTTCATTAACAAAAGATTCATTGAACTACATTTTAACTATTTTTTAATTAAGAGTGAAACACGAAGTAGGAACAGACAATCATACATCAAGATATCTACCTAAAATCTCATATTTTCCAAGTAAATTTATCTAAATCCGGACATTTATTTTATTATATGCATTTGCATGACTAAAACCTAATTTTAGCCGAAAAGTTTTAAATGTTAAATTCTATATAACTGATTAAAAAAGGCGTGTCTCTTTATTATTATTTATATATTATTATAATAATAGTAGATACTAATAATATGCCTTATTATATGCTCAATGTATCATATAGACTAATAATTCATTCAATATTTAATAATTATACTAAATATAATAAAAATGTTATTAATATAATTTTATAACATAATTCCTATTTAACATACATCTTAATGAAAATACTTATAAATTTATTAAAGACTCAAAACTAAAACTTATATTTCATAAAGTTTTATTTTATTTCATTTTTTTAGGCTAATATAAAGCCTTTGACAGGACTGCTATATAAGCTTCGCCAATTGCTCCCATCTACATATTTCCTCATCCTCCGTTCCTACCTCTCTAATAGAGTATCTAAATTAACCACAATTCTTCATACTCATCCTTCTTTCCTTAGACCGCTGGTATTCCTCAAGGTAGTATCCTGGGTCCCACTCTTTATATCGTTTATAGAGCTGATATTCCAACTCATCCTAATACTATCCTCACAACCTTTGCTGATGACACCAGCGTGTTATTAGTCAATGATGATCCATTTTCTGCATCCTAGACACTCTAGTCACATATTACTTCCCTTGAAGAATGGTGTCATAACTGGAGAGTCAAGATAAATCCTAGCAAATCCCAACATATAACCTTTACCCTCCGTCGAAAACTTACCTCATCCTGTCCTCCAGTATCCTTTAATGGTGTACCGCTAATTAATGTGGAACAAATAGAATACCTTGGATTTCATCTGAACAAGAGACTTACCTGCAACCCTTATACAAAATTGAAAAGACAAGAAGCTGCACGTAGATTTCGACTGCTACAACACTTACTTGACTAACGTTCAAATCTCCCGATTCACTATAAGAAACTTGTCTATATGACGATTATCAGATCTATTTGAACTTACGGTATAGAATTGTGGGGATCCACTAAACCATCGAATTCATCCCGCATCCAATCACTCCAATCCAAAATCCTTCGAAAAATCCTTAATGCTCCTTACTTTGTCACAAATGAATTAATCTATAATGACCTTAATATGCCGCCGACTTGGAACGAATCAGATACCTCTCCTTTCATAATAAACTTAACACTCATCCGAATCCACTTGTTGCACAGCTAGCTTCCCATTCTATTCCTGGCAATCCTCCGAGGCGTCTAAAAAGAAGATGGCCTCGTGATCTTCTTTTGTAAATATTCATTAGAGTACTACCAATAGGTAGTTCCTCTACAAGTTTTATTCATGTCATTATATATCTTACATACCGCATATTTACTAGATGTGTTTTTTAATACAGTTGTAAATTTTTAATAATAAAAGATTAAAAAAAAAAAACTTTTTATTTATTTTTTTTATATATTTTTTTTTTTAAACGAAAAGATTTAAATTGTTATTAAAAAGACAACAATGACAGTATATCCTTCAGCAGTCAAACATTTGTAAACCCTGACAGATCTGAAACCAGTATATTTCAGTCACTTTAGATCTGATATAATTAAATTTTAATTATTCAATATATTCAGTATTTTAGTATATTTTATATTTAACAATCAAAATTAGTCTGTAAATAAAAAAAGATCTAATAAAAGTGACAAATAATTCATCAATTCTAATTGTATTGATCCTTCAATACTACCATAAGTACCTCAGCTATTCAATAACAAAAAAAAAATTTAAAAAATAAAATTTTTCAAAAAATAAAAGTTTCATACAATGGTAAGAAAATTTGGGAACATTCAGCTAATTGTTTTTTTGATTTAATATCAGAGGGACAAAAGAGAGTTTGTGTTTTTATATACATATCTCTTCTGTAGTATAGTATAAAAGAGGCGAGTATTTTAAATGAGGGTGCAAATGATAAAAAAAACTTAAGAAATGGCTTTAGTGTTCATATATCATGAAAAAGAATATTATATACATTGTAATGTTTTTTACCATACACTTTTTATTTTTATAACACAAATCGTTTCATACAATGGTACTAGATAATAAAATCACCAATGCAAATACGTTTTTTGCTTGAAACATTCATATATACATATCTCTTCTGTAGTATAGTATAAAAGAGGCGAGTATTTTAACTATTTGTTCATATATCATGAAAAAGAATATTATATACATTGTAATGTTACCATACACTTTTTATTTTTATAACACAAATCGATACTGAAATAAATCATTTAACCTAATAAAATATTTTTTTATAAATATATACTTTAATGGAGGAGCTGATTTTCAAAACATAACATGCCGACTTTTAGTCATTTTTTTTTCTTATAGTCTTACGAGTTGCACACACTGGTATACTTTGTTTTTGTTATTTGACATCTATCAAGAAACAAATAATATAATTGTTTTTGATTTAATATCAGAGGGAAAAAGGGTGGAGGTTTTATGCTCTTTCTGAAAAAAATTATAAAGAGGAAACGTTCAGTTTTGAAAGACAACTTCTCAACTGAGAATATGATATTAAAAAGTTAATGTCAAATATTGATGATGCAAAATTTCTCATAATAAATCTTAGGCAGTAATTGTGTTATAATAATACTTCACTATCAACAATTAAATGTTAAGATATTTATTAATTTTTTTAATTTTTAATTTTTGGCGAATAATTTTCATTATTATGTTTATAAGTAACTATAAGTTTTTCTTTGTAGTATGAATATTTGTTTTATTTTTATTATGACTATTTGTTCTATTTGTTTTAATCTCTTATTATTATTAATTGCGTATGTATGAGAACTTGTATATATGGTACGAATTAATTCATCATTAGCACTGTTACTTATTGCCCTTAAATGAGGCATATAGTATATATTTTCAATAAAAGTTTAAAAAAAAAAAATATATATATATATATATATATATATATATATATATATATATATATATATATATATATATTAATATTGTCACGATATATGAATACTAAAAATTTATTTTATATTTGTTTATGAAAGTTTATAAGGAAGGTTAATATCTTCCAAAATAATGTTGAATGTGATGTTTTCCATAATTATTCATAATTTTTGTAAACTCAAGAAATTTACTCTCCCCTCATTGCAGTTTAATTTAATTTTCATAGAGGTAATTTTCGCTTTCCAATTAACAGACCAGCCAACGTCAACAAACAATATCGCAGTTTTGCAGCATTCGTTTAAAATGATATTTTGTTTGTTTTAATTATATTTGTATTGCGCGGAGAGCCTGCCTTTGTTTGCCCCTGAGACAAGATAACATCATGCACATGCAGAAAGAGTGGTATCGTTATTTATGATGCGATGAGGTCAAATATTTGAGTATTAATGTGAAAGTCCAGCGTTTTAAGTTCTAAATTTTAATTTAAGATAGAGAAATTTGGCCAGTTTGGTCCAATTAATGTAAATTAGAAGCTTGTTTTACGTAAAAATGTTTGCATTAATTTTGTGCTATTCAAATTCAAATTCAGCAGTACAAGATATTATACTCTGCAGGGATTATGCTGCAAAAACAACTCGAATACCTCACACTGTTTCGTTCAATATCCATATTCCGTTAAAGAGTCTTATTTATATTTTATACTTGATTATTTAAGCAATCTTATATTTGTTAGTTGGTTCATCATATTATAAACTTTTTCTCTTGTGTAGCTTTTAATATATTATTAAAAATTAATTATATTATTTCATTATTTTTTAAATTAAATTTATCGGTATTATAGTTATATTTTTATTTTATTTATTTTTTTAATTTTTATTTATTTATTTTTTTTTGTGTTAGCAGTTAGTAATTAAAAAAGCACCAAAGAAACATATCAGACCTCGTTAAAAAAATTTCTTTGAAAAAAGGCAATAAAGGTAAATAAACTTGGTAATCAGGATGTATCGTGAGCGTACAAAGTATGCTATGTACTTATGTGTAGGAGATCTTAGAAAATGCCCCCCCCCCCCAAAAAAAAAGGAATTTAGATTTGCCGTTACCATGATATGGAAACTTCTACACATGCATTGCATACCTTATACGACAAACATTTATCCTGATCACCAAGGTCACTTCCTAACTATGACAGTTAAATCCTTATTACCTATTGTGAAATAACATCTGTGTTATTCTATTTAAAAAATGCGTAATAATTGGTTCTTGTTATAAATGAAGATATTCATCATGGGTATGAATCTGCACATTTGACTAGTATAAAGTTTTTCCTCACGGCATTTTTTTCTTATTCAAGCATTTGAATTTTGATTATGTAGATTTATTAAATATTTTTTGGAAAGATTAATACAGTTTTTACCCAAAATTCGTTTAATTGCAGCTACGAACAAATTGTACCTTGGTATCAATTTATATACCTATAGGTACAGTTAAAGAAGTAGCCTAATCTGTATAATAACCTTAATAGAACCGCAAAAGCAGTGGAGTTAATTAGGACGGGTAGCGCAGGGTAGGGCCAGAGATATGACATCGGCCGCTGTAGCGAAAAAAAAATCCTTTTTTTAATTTTCTGCAGGATCTAATTCTCAGGAGCGATTTAATTAAATTCAGCTCAGGAACTTCCTCCTTCTAGAGCCCAACAGAATTGAGCCTGGAAAAAGATTACTGGGAGTTTGTATTCATTTAAAGTGTCAGGTTGAATCTGTGCGTAAGATTTAAATATTCCGATAGGTAATCGATTGGTAAGGAGACGTTGTAAACGGTTTCACAAAACAATATACTTGGATATCACTTGAGGTGCGCATGATGGTATAAAAGGATCAATATATTTAGGATTGATGAATTATTTTCAAACATTCATCACCAGTTCTAGGAAGATAGAAAACATCAGCACTTTCCGGCATAGATTATATATGTAACTTAAAGGTATAAAACACTATGTCACATTTTTCTACCATACAGGAGTAAAAATTACCTCTTAGTGTAAAAAAAAAAAAAATTGAGAGATACTATATCAAAAATGTAGAAAAATGCTGCAGACCTCACCTTTCTATTCCAATATGATGCAGATATACGATAAATCAAAGACTTTTTTGAGGAAACCACGTTTTTTACCATAAAACCTGTAATATATCCGTTTTGTTTAAACATTCTTCAAACTTTGACCACTTTTTCGGATTTAGCATTAAACTTTCTATAAGAACAGAGTGCGTGTAACCTTGAATTTATTATTGTTACTTAGGATTTATTTTATTCGGTTTACAATGTAAGGTTTAAAACCCAATGATAATGAACATATACCTCAATGCTGTTAGCTTCTGAATGCAGATTGTGTTGAAGAATACCACTTTTTGAGATGAATTTTACAGGCTGATGAGTCTGTTTTTACAGGGTAAGGCATTTCTACTTTTCCATGAGGGGCATCGTTAAAAACGATAACGAAAAAAAAAATGTTTTTATTTGTCTAAAACATAAATCTGTGATGTGTAAGATCATTTATTTTTTAAAGATAAAAAAATTTTAATTAAATTAATTTAAAAAATCACTATTTTAAATTAATTTAAAAATTTAAATTTTCTTCTCATTCTTACTCTTCCTCTTTTTTCATTTGTAGCGTTGAGGAGCCACTATCCAATGCAGCCATGTCTCTCAGTACCTGCTAAGATGCCTTATTTCTTGAGGAGTTCTGCCTTTAATCCTCTGTATATATATTCTTGATAGGCAATTCAAAAACCCTCCCGATGGGTCGAGCTAACCTTCTTGAAAAGTTTTCTGTAAAAATAAATAAATAAAACATATGCCCCGATTAACTCATGTTTTCAATAGTTCGAATATTTTCTTCATTTCTTTTATCACGTAACGGCCACTAAGGACCACGCGAATATCATTATTGGTTAGGCTTTTTTGGGAATCTTGATTTTCTTTCCTCACATCTCTGTTTCATGTTTTTGAACAGCATTTCTTTTCTTTCTTCGGACCACTTTGTACCCCTCTTTTTTCTCTTATTTTATTGGTGAGATTTTTCAGTGTTTTCCTTTACGTCTCTATCCAGACAATCGGCATCTGAAATTTTAAGGTTTCCTAATTCTTGTTTTATTTGCTTCACGTATCCTCCCATGCTTTTGTACCTAAAAATTTTGTTAAAGATCTTTTTGTTTAATCTTTCCTCCTTCATCCTTTTCATGAGCTCATAGAACATCAGCCGTCTGATTCTTATCTCGGTTTCTAGGTCTTTGATTTCTCTGTAGATCTCTTTGTTTGATCTTCGCCTGTAACCTGTGTTTTCCTGGGCCCATATAATTTCCTTAAGATCCTCCTTTTTATTCTTAGCAGCTTTTCCAAGTTGGGTAGGCATGTGGTCTCCATCCCATGCATTATCGCAGACTTTATCATAACGTTTCGAATATTTTATTTTTTATTTAATTAATTATTTACGATCCAAATATATATTTTTTATATAGAAAGAGAGTTTCTGTACTAACAATCATAATGATAAAAAAATATACTACTCTATGACGTTGAACTACCGCTTAGCTGACGATCCGTCAAGAGGAGTCTCAGAGAGCCGACAGGAAATATCACCTGACGAGGACAATGCCGGCTGTATCTTCTAGGATAATCGCTCCCCTCCCTCCCTCTCCCCACCATTTATACAAAATGTAAGAGATTAAACGTGGCTCTGTTTAAATATTCCAGCGGTGCGCTCCTCCGCTGGCCTCCTGAAATTAATATCGCTCGCCCTTTTTGAACAGAGATGATATATTCGTATTTAGTTGGCATTTAAATTACGGTTGCTTTGTTTCAATTGAGAAAATAGGTACTCATAAAACGGAATGGGATGAGAGGTGGTTTCATAATGACTCAATTTATAATCGCACATTTTTTTTTGTGATAAAGCCGTGATTTCTACTTTAAATATGCAACTTCTATGAGCAGATGAAAATTCACGATCGTTCAAAGGAGAGTAACTTAAAAACAATTAAAAAGGTAAAATTGGTTGTCTGAATGTTTCGAATAAAAAATTTTATGAAATTTCATAATATTATGGTATCCTGTAGCATTATTCTTAAATTTAGAATTAAACTTATTTTCCCTGGCATTTGATTCCGTTTTGCTTTTATGTTCACAATGCAGATCAACCTTCTAAAATAATTTAACGTAATCAAAGAATCGATTGAAATATTAAAAAAAATAAATAAATAAGAAGCAAGGAGTCTAAAACCAAAAGTAATATCGTTAAGGTAAATTGATTACAATGGACAATTACTTAAAACATGTAATGTAAGATAATCAAAAGGAGGAAGACAACAGATATACTTAACAAAAAATCAAATAAATCAATAAAACAATATAAAAATGTTAATAATGGATGACGATGGTAAAAAAAAAATTTCACAATAAACATAAAGGTTTTAAGGGAAAACTGAGACTCATTCCACTTGACTGCTACGAAATAAATATCTACCTACCCAGGTGGGAATCGAACCCAAGAACTTCGGCACCGAGCACTCTCAGTTCCTTACTCAAACACAATGGGCCATCGTGTTAGAATTTTTCTGGGTAGCGCAAGGAGGTTACTTAGTACATTATTTCCATCAAATTTTTTCCATGACTAAAAACAACTAAACACATTATGTTGGCTGTGTGTGGACCAAGGAATATTTTTCGACCTTCTAATCGTCTACTGAAATAACAAGAAAGAAATTATATATCCTTAACTGACGCGAACCTAGGCCCCAAATCCTGAAGATCAATGCCCTACTCACTACACTGAGCACGTAAAATAATTTGGATTAATGTTGTCTGCGTAAGTGTAAACAGCATTGCTAAAATTTTATACTATATAACCAGATCAGAAAGACGGGCTATCCTGTAGGTCGCCAACCTATTTTAGCTAGAGTGGGAAGATAAGATTCATTCCGCCACAAAATAAATTAAGAAATGCGTTGAGACCCTCGCACGAACTCGCTCGGCAATCGAGCTCCCTATAATAAATAAAAAAACTTTAACTGAATTTCTGGAAAATATGTTTAAAGTTTATATTTATAATAAGGGTTTAGTTTTTATTTCATTTTTTGGAGGCTGATCTTCATTGCACTTTCTTCGGGAGAGACTTTTATCAAAGTTATATCAATAAACCGATCATAATATTAATACAACAAGATCTTCCTAACTTAGACGCACGAAAATGTTCTCCGATCATTGGTATTCCGCGAAATCTCACACATTCGTATAGTCCATTATAAAACTTTGTTGCTGCCCTCTTCTTTTTATATCGAATATTTGGCTCAGAAGCTTTATCAAAAGTCTTCTGAAGAAACATAATACTGATAAGCCTCAATGTAACGCATTTAGTCCCTACATTCTGGACCATATTAACCGGAACCTTGAACAGCGGAGCTGCTTGTCCTGTCCAAACCGTATATCGACTTTGAAATGCCACAAATATTGCAGCTGACAGGACCGACAGCATAATTCCCCCCAAGACTGGCAGCCACAGCGAGAGAGATGACTAAACAATTTGTTTCCGAATATTCGATACGCGCTGCATGTCGTTGGGGCCAACCCAACACGAGCAGCCTCCATATATTAATATTATATTAATAGGAGCCTGTGTATTTACTGACAACTGTATTCAGCAGAGGGGGTCTCTTAATTATCTCATGTTAAATTGGAGCTTAGTCCATGTTTAATTACTGCATGTTAGTTGATATCGCAGTGGATAAATTTAATACCCTACAGATATCCATTTTATCCTTTATAAAGCGAATATAAACTATAGTATATTAACTACAAATAAATTATAAAACGAATCTATATTTAAATTTCCATTCCACAAACCAGTAATTTTACAGCGGAATGCTGGGCTAGTTGTGCGGCGTTGCATTACATTATGCAACCAGAAGACAAAAGCTTTGCCATACTGACAGACTCCCTTTCTGCTATATCTTTTCTCAACATATATATAAAGAAGCCAACTCATATAAATAAACATATGTTTCAATGTTAAAGGGCTCGCGAAAGATCTTGGCACTTATACCATCCCACGTGGGGATAAAAGGGAATGAAGCTGCAGATGAGGCAGTTAGAGAAGCAGCCCTCACTTAATATCAAGAGTATCTATACCCCTGCCAAGAGGACTTGGGTTGAATTATGAAAAGATCCTCATGTACATAAAAAAATTAAAAAGTACTAAAAGCAATGGAGTACTTCCCATTAAAAAAAAAAGCAGATCAGAAGAAGTGGTGAACGCAAGATAGAGGATTGGCTATAATCGCCTTACGCATGGCTATCCTATAGTCTTTATCTGAGTACCAATTAACAATCAGAATGTCGAAGAATGTCCGCTATACGAAAGTTTTTTCTGCTAGAACGGCTCAAAAGAAAACTCGATAAAATAATATACAATTCTGAAACAATATATTTTTTCGATAAAATATATAAATTTAAAAATTAAGGAACTTGAAGTTGAGTATTAAAAAACAACATACCTACCTACGAATATAATACAAAAATTTCAACAATAATAAATATAACAAATAATTTCACTATTTTTTTTATTATTATTATGTTTTTTAAACTTATCTGACACCTGTCAGATATTTCAAGTGAGCAAAGCCAGTGCAGAAGGGGAGAGCAATATAGGAGATCCCTTCAATTCTACCCTTGTTAAATATTTGAGACAAATGTTCAAACAGTGCAGTCTTATATCCAGCGATATTTTCTCCGGTACCTTACACTGTTCCCAATGATTGTCTTCTTTTTGTTTTTTATTGTACGTTTGATAATAGGTATTATTTGATAACAAAATGTTATAATTCCCATATTCTCCGAAAATTAAGTTTTGAATCGGTATCGATTATATTTATGACAAAAATAAATTAAAAATAATCTTTTTTTTAGGGCATACCGTCCACCAAGAATAGTAATAATGCACAATTGTTGGTTCAATTGTTTCGACACATTACTTACAATTCAATTCATCATTAATTACGGCACACACACACACAAAAAAAGACTATCATATCTGAAAAATATAACATATCTAAATATATAACTAACTATTCACATATTTGCGGAATATTAATTATCCAGAAAGAACAAAAGTAAATGATGTTTAAAAGAAGTTAGGTAAGATGCTTCACTAAAAGGAGAGATTAGGGTATTCTAAAAAGAAGTAGCGCAAATGATAAAACATTTTTCAATGAAAGCAGTTCTGTGAGTGGAGGTATACAGGTCAAAAGTTTGAGTCCGTGTTCATGAGTTGAATAGGGAAACGCAGACTTATTAGTTCACTTTAAAAGAAAGAGAGGGGTGAAGAGAGATATGGAAAGAAAGAGAGAGAGAACGAAAGAGAGTAAGAGAGAGAGGGGGGGAGAGAGACGGAGGGAGAAAGAGTAAGAAAGGAGTGAGGGAGTTAGAGAGAGTGAGGGGAGAGAGAGATTAATTGATTGATTGATTGTTTTATTGTCTTAGGGCCTGTGGCCCTATCTTACAGACAAAAATATATATATATATATATATATATATATATATATATATATATATATATATATATATATATATATATATACATATGACTTAGCTAAAAAAGTTACAATCTTTGTTTTTTGTTTCTTTTTTTTTCTTTTATATATATACAAAAAACTAAACTATGTATAAATGTACAAAAACAAAATACATAAATAAAGTTACAGATGAAATGAGAGCAAAAAAATAATTTTTAAAGAAACAAAAAAAAACAAAAAAAAAAAAAAAAAAAACAACGAGATAAAAAAAAAAAAAAAATAAAATTAAATATATATATATATATATATATATATATATATATATATATATATATATATATATATATACACACACATATATACATATATATACATATATATACACACATACACATACACATACACACATACACACATACACACACATAAAATATTCATAAAAAGAAATAAAATATAATAAAAAAAAAAAAAAAAAAAAAAAAAAAAAAAAAAAAAAAAAAGAAAAAAAAAAAAAAATAAAATAAAATAAAATAAAGATTAACAAAACAAAAACAAGTAACTAAATAAGTAATCAATAGATAATAAAGAAGAGTTATTAGTATTTTCCCAAGTCCCTATGGAGGAGCGCCCGCCCAGTCCGCACCCAGTAGTTGACGAAGACAAGCCCTGCGGAAGAAGGAAGCCGACCTCACCTCTATCGGAAGCCGGTTGAGCTCTCTCGCCGCCGCCACGTGAAATGCATTTCTCAAATATTCTGTTCTGCAGGCCGGTAACTGGAAAACACCCTGCATCCTCTTGCTTCTTATTTCAATGAAATCTTTGCGCAGTTCTTCAGGGACCCCTGAGTCCAACACTCTCCTGGCCACGCACATCAGATTGAGCCTCCGATAGGTACTCACTCGCAACCAACCCAATTCCTTTAAAAATGGGGTGATGTGGTCATCCCGTCTAGCTCGGAAAATAAATCTAATTGCAGCGTTTACTGATTTCTGAATTCTTGTATTTTAGAGAAGCGGAGATGTCAATGTAGAATGAGTCGCAATACCAAACAAGAGGTAGGATAAGGGCGGAAACAATCATCCTCCGAACCTCGGTTGTAAGTAACCGTTTCCACCTCGAAAGGGAGTGCATTACGTTGTGAACCCGGCCTACAACAACACTGGCATGGTCATGCCATGATAATGACCCATTTACCACTACACCTAGCAGTCTTAATTTATCTGTTCGGGGAATTATCTGGTCATTAACTCTCAAAGACGACAACGGACCAATCCTTTCGGTTTTGGCAAGGAGCTTCGGACTCCCCATTAACATCCAGCATGACTTTTTTGAGTTGAGGGACAGTCTGTCTCTGTTGGAAAGAGACCAGATCTGGAGGGCATTGAGATCCTCATTTACTCGCTCCATTGCCGCGACAACGTCTTCCGGAAATGCAGATGCCCATATAACAACGTCATCGGCAAACATATGGACTTTGCAGTGCTTGAGGCATCCATCTAAATCATTGATATAGGCAAGGAACAATAGTGGTCCGAGTACTGAACCCTGAGGTACACCAGTATCAATCTCCAACGCTTCAGAAAAGTCACCACCACTCCTTACTCGTTGGGTCCGCCCACACAAATAGGAATCAAGCCAGCCCAATAACTGCTCTCCAACACCAAAGCTACCCAATTTCCTCAGAAGCATTTTTGAGAGAGAGAGAGAGAGAGAGAGAGAGAGAGAGAGAGAGAGAGAGAGAGAGAGAGAGAGAGAGAGAGAGAGAGAGAGAGAGAGAGAGAGAGAGAGAGAGAGAGAGAGAGAGAGAGAGAGAGAGAGAGAGAGAGAGAGAGAGAGAGAGAGAGAGAGAGAGAGAGAGAGAGAGAGAGAGAGAGAGAGAGAGAGAGAGAGAGAGAGAGAGAGAGAGAGAGATTATAGATTAGGCCTTTCAGTTTGACATAATTATATTTAGCAAGAAATATTGCAGCCATTTAATTTTAAAAATCAATATATACTTACATATTTCCTAAAATCTTACGAAAATAATAAATTCTAGAACATAAATTAAGGTATGAAATCAAATAGATGTAAAAACAGAGGAGATGGAGATGGCAAATTTATTGAAGAAGCTTATGTCACCTATCCCTGAGACCATGTGTTCAAGAGATGTTCAAGAAATTTAAATAAAACTATATTACTACTAAACTATTTGTACATAAAAATATAAAATGTATATTATCAATACATATACCATCCTCCATCATGGATAAAGCTGGTTATACGAAGACATGGAGGATCATGGAGGACGAGACAATAACCCGCTACCCAGAAGCTAAAGGATTACATTATGTTAATTCCGCCACTATGAGAAAAAGCATTACACCCACATGGCGACACGTCCCCACCGCAATCTCGATATCATTTTTAATATCCTCACTCGATCGCACGCTTTATGATACAAAAGAGGTAAATTTAAGAGCCCCGGGCAGACAGATTCGTTCACCAAGGCTGCTGCGATAGTTAATACTTCGCGCCATTTAACTCTGTAATGTCTTCTCTGGAACGATCCGTTAGTAAGTTCTAGCTTCCGGTTCACTGTTTCGTTTATAGAACTTTCAAACGTTGGATATAAACATTTTAAGATTCGTTTTTTTTTTTTTCTTATAAAATCGTAATTCTCACCTACTTCCCAAAACAAAACTATTGACTAAATTGTACAGTAGAGCGTCGATTATCCGAATTAATGTTGTCAGAGGTGGTTCGGATAATCGAAATTTGCTTTAAAAAAGTTTTATATATATATATATATATATAAAGTATAAACAGCAGAAAATAAGTATGGACTTGCATGTCGTTATTCAGTTTTGGTAGTTGAATTAGTAATGAATTAAATACAATGGCGATACCCTCTCATAGATAAATAAATAAATTTGGTTAGATTAGATATAATTCAACTATTGATAGTATTTGTTGGTAGCCTTAGTTTACTCATCGTTATTTATTATTATACACCAGTTGGTTATAGTACTAAGCAACTTCGTTGTCTTAAGAAATGGAATGTGTCATGTTTAAAACGTTTGAAACCAGGGTAAATCACGGGTTATGGTCATAGTTAAGGAAATTGATTGATGCAAAATAGGATATCTATATGGACTTTTTCGCAGATTACTATTTTTTTTACACATCTAGATTCACAAATTCTTGTTCTATTAAATGGTAAATTTACTAAAGCTCTGTATTTTTCCTTAAAATATATTTTTCAGTTTTTGTGCAAATATCCTAAAAATACCAGTTATGGGTACAGTGTATGAGTTATGGTAATAGTAAAAACTAGTTATGGTCATATGAACAAAAATTTTGAAAACAATTGTTTTTATTATTTTAATATTCACTATTTATGCAAACCTATCAATCATTTGACGTTAATAAAAAATTAAGGATTAATCAATCAAAAATAAAACTCCGAAAACACTTTATTATTGCAGTTTTACTGCTGCTTCCGAGATTTAAAAGAAATCCAGACTCGTCACCATTAAAAATCCACGATGGGTGTCACAAAACATCAAAAACGTCTTCCTCCTTCAAAATATTTTCCACTGAGTCAAACCAACCACGGATGTCTTTCTCAGACACACAAGAGCTGGCTGGTGATATGGCTTTAGTGGTTCTACTGGAGATATTTGTATGAAAACCCCTATACTATCCGTCACTGGGTCTACCATCCGTCGGTTCGAAACTATTGCAGGTTCTTTGACACTCAAGAATAAATCAATTTTTCCTTTGGGAAACTCCCGTCTAGAGCGATGAATAATCCATTTCTCTAACAGGTCCTTCTATTCAGCGGACAAAATGGGGTCTGCCACGACACTGAAACCTTCCTGTGCCATTTAATCTTCGAGCTAACGTCATCCTTGGGATTTTGTACCTGTTATAATAAAAGGGAGTAATAACATTGGTACTTGGTATTTTAACTAAGAAAAACATCCATTTCAAAAACACATACTTTTTCGCTATAGATTTTACAGAAGCCCCTTTAAGAATTTCTTCTTTTGCCTGTGTGGCATCATCTTCAAAATACGAATATCGTCTTTTAGGTATAGTTACAAATAAGTATTTACTTTAAAAAAAGAAGATTCTAAAAAAGCATCTTGAAGAAAAAATAAAATCGTAAAAGCAAGTGACCATTATACATTTATAAACTGATCATAACTAGTTATGGTCACTGATAGACCTAACATTGTCACCCATGACCAAAACTAGTAAACGTTACCGTATTTTATTTTTAAGATAATACAATTAAACCAGGGAAAATCTACATTTTTTTAGGAGTAAGAACACTTGCCATGCCAAAAAACTTGAAATGGTCATGGGTGGCCATAACTAAAATCATAGATATTTATAGACCGGTTGTGGTCAGTTGAAAATTTTAATTGATTAAAGTGACAAAATGAAAAACAAAGTGGTCTGAAGAAAAAAAGAAATCAAAATGAGCAGATACATACCTTTAAAACCTGAAATTGGCGAAGAATTTCAAAGCAATTCCTTAATAATGTTCACTTGTAAAATCACACCTACTAGAAATAGGAGCTATTGCACAACACTAATTCGGGAAAACATTAACTAAGCCAAACGGAAATGGATGGGAGAGAAGGATTCATTAGAAATAAGCCCTTCCGTGAAACGTCCCTTAAAAGGATCTTACAAAGAAAACAAGAAAAGGCTTTATTTTGTTAAAAACGTAAAAACCTTCCCATAACTGGTGAGATGACCATAACTAGTGATGGAACAAACATTATTTATATTTATTTTACATAATTATATATAAGGATTTGTCTGTAAGAAATTAAATTTTATAAAATATATTGACAAACTTTGAAATAGGGTAATTTCAAAGTTTGTCAATATATTTTATAAAATTTAATTTCTTACAGACAAATCCTTATATATAATTATGTAAAATAAATATAAATAATGTTTGTTCCATATGCGTTCCAATACACTTCATCCATCCGATTAAGATCAACCAACGGTTTCGACATGATACAACTTTCTATAATATATGGCACGCTGATCTTTACAATAAACAAATGAATTATGTGTCTAATAATTTTTTTTTATTTGTTTACTTTCATTTAAATATAATGAAATTTAAGATACTAGTAGATTTGGGTAAGTATGTAGTTAATTATGAAGGATGTATGGTTGTCAAATAAAAAAAAATGGTACCAAATCAGCAACATTTGTAATATTAAGGTTAATGTGGTATAAAAGTTTAATATATTTAGTATTGTCACCATACATGAATTATATTGAAAGTAGTTTCTTCGGAAAAAATAACAAAATCTGCTTTTCTTTTATACACAATATAAATGTGTTTTTTTTTTTTTTGCTAACTATTCTCTACCATTCATCTGATTATTTGTATGGATTGGAAGAGATGCATAACAAGCACGAAAAACAAAAAAGAAGTCAGAGCTTCCTAATCAAATAAGAGACAAGAAACAATGCTGAAATAAAGGAAACCTAAGAAAAAAATAACAAAACGACTACCAACCGCTATATAATCTACATGCGGTGTATATTTGTCTGCCCCTTGTTTGATTGTCGATGGATTTGCGTGGTCCGCGCATGAATCTATCAAAAAAGAATGAAAATGTATAAAATTATAAAAATAAAAAAAATAATTGAGCAAGGGTATCAGGATAGCTACCTACTGTTTTATTAGATTTATCTTCGGGATCCCCAGGCGGTTACATGTTACTTGCCGTTATTCTGAGCTTGGGTGGCTTTTTCCTGGATTCCGACGGCAATACTTTCTGGGTACTTTCCTATTTCAATATCTAAAAACCAAACACCCTTCCTATATTCATGATCTATTAATTGTGCGTTCTTCTATCCACTTCCTAAACACTAGATAACTCCTCACTTAAGACTGCTTCCTTTGAAAAGTCCTTCATCATTCGTGCTACCTCCTTCTGGAATACCCTACATACTCCTATTCGTAAAAGATGCTTCCCTCACTTCCTTTAAAAATAATTTATTTTTACTCCTTTAATATAATCAATCTTCCGCAAATATGTAAATAATTATGTAACTATTTAGAATTATTTTATCTTTTTAAATACGATTGTATTTTATGATATTATGATCATTATTTTTTTTTTCATTTTTTTTTCTTTTTTTTGATGTCGACAATATATGTCATGGTTACTGATACATTTAACTTCTAAATAATACAGCCAGACTTCGATTAAGTGAATCGCTTGGTAAATATCGGGCTGTACTTATAGCAAGTTGCGTAATGACTTATTTGACAATATTACTAAGTAAATTCAAATCTTAAATTAAGATTTCGAGTTTAGGTTGAATTAGTAGATATTAATGAATATGCTAACATAAATAATTATATAATTAACAGGAGATTAGTAAAATATAAGGAACAAATAATAATCCCCTTCGAGGATAAATACTTCGTTAAACCGCTAAGCCACCGAAGCTGCAGCCCTGATTTAGCTGCCGCCAGTCCTGCCAACATCCCCGGCAATAAATTACCTCTCCCGAGGGGGGGGGTGAAGGAGTAATTAATCAAACTCCGCCGCTTGAGATAAAGAAAACTCTCCCGCCTTGTCTCGAAGCCAAGAATAGCATTAAATCTAACCAGATGCTCCGTATATATGGATATATCAATGTATCCTAGACGTCTATACACTTTATACATATATATATACAGGTCATTACAAGAAAAGATTTCACGATAGTATATGTTATGCGGGGGTTAGCGCAGAACACTTTTTCTGTTCCGGTTTGGCAGGGTAGGTTGTTTTCCGCTGTTACATTATTTCCTCCATAAATTAAAAGGTCTACCGGATAAAAAAAAAAAAATCTGTGTGGTATCTGGTGTGGGCTAAATCAGCATAAAAAACATGGAACATTAAGATCTTTATGGATAAGTTTATTAATGACAAAGTAGGGAGCATTGAGGATTTTACATAGGATTTTGGATTATAAGTATTGGATACGAGATGAATTGGATGGTTTAGTCGAGCCTCAAAGCTCAACTCCGTACATCCAAATAGGTCTAATCACAGTCATGTATATGAGTCTTTTGTAATTAATTGGAAGCTTTGAACGTTTGTCTAGTAAATGTTAAAGTAATCTCTTACTTCACTGCGAAAAGTTGTTACTTTGTTTCTTACATTTCTTAAATATTTATATTACAGTAGACGCTCACTAATCGGACCCCACACAGTACGGGAGGTGGCAACAATACTTTTGCGGAGTCCCAAATATTCCAATAAAATTGTACATTTCGGCATGCAACAGGTCGAGCAGTTCTGATTTTTGGTATGTTGATAGTGTTGTGCTTGTTTAAAAAAAATTTAGATCTTGAAGCGTCACCGCTGTTAGCGTCAAATATTTCGAACTTTTCTACGTTTCCTTAAAATACCTGCTGTACGGTTGGTTCTTAAGAATAGCTTGTTATATTCAAAATTATACTAACAATTTGAGCAGAAATTAAGCTCTGTAGCTTAGAGGGGACTCATTTGAAAAATACTGGCTTACAAGTTTTCAGAATTCTCTCAAAAAGTAGAAGAATTTTTTTTTATAAGGTTTTTGTTCTATACGTCCGTTTAGCATCCTTCATTATGAAAGATTTAAAAAATATGTTAATATGCTATAAAGCTTTTCACTTTTAACTATGAAAACGTGTGATTCGTCAACTAAGTACTCGTCAACTTTTAGTATCCTCTCTTGCTTTTCCCAACTTTGACTACGGGTGCATTGTATATGGAGGACTGTCTAGTGAGCTCGTAATGAGATGTAGCATACTTATAAACTATTTTATTAGAATTATTTTTGGGATTTCTAGACGTTCTCACATACCTCACAGGTATTCGGAAATTGGTTGGCTTTACCCAAGTTTCCGACTTCAATACTTTCTAGAATGCACTCATATTTCAATCCTTGAAAACCAAAAAACCCACCTATATTCATGACCTCCTTACCCTGCGCTCTTCCATCCACCTCTTAAATACTAGAACCCAATCCATCAACCTGTACACTCCTACACTTCGAACTGCATCCTTCGAAATATCCTTCATTATCCACGCTTCCTCTTTATGGAATTCATTCCCCATATCAATACGAAAAAGCACCACTCTTACTTCCTTTAAACATCAACTACTTCTTTATCTCATGGATCTTCAATCTTTCGATCAAATGTAAAACATGAATATTTATGTTATATACATTGTAATAGTACACATAAGATGTATCTTTTTACAAGATTTCTTCATTTATTTTGTAACTCATAATTTAATTAATAATCAATTGTTATTATTATTTAGTATAATTAATTATCATAGCAAGACGATTATTCTTTGTATTGTACTCATTTGTTATTCTTAGGGGATAAGTTGACACAGAATTAAGTTCATTTTTCTTCTTCTTCTTCTTCATTGAAATCTCTGGTTATTTTGACCTATTGACCGTTCCGTTTATCCCTTTGGTCCATTAGGGGTCGGATTAGAGAGGTTCTACTGTATATTATTTTCTGCTTACGTCTTTTCATTTCTTCAAATGAAACTCTAGTCTTCTTCGTAGAACCTTTATTTCGTAGAACAGTCTTCACATAGAACCTTTATGGTAATATTTTTTTATATCTTTTCATATTTTCACTTTTCAGCAATGTCAAATGTTTCTTATATTATTAAACTCTTTACAAATAAATTTTCTTTTAAAATACCTGTGCTTACCATCCCTTCAAGGGGCACAAACCGCTATCTTGTATCTCATATATTGTATATTATATTATAGAACATTATGTATACCACGTTTAAAGGGATACTCCGGGGATATCCTTAAACGAAAACGGCGACTCCAGAGATGAGCCCCAGATCTTCCCCGAGTCCATGAATATTACATGGGGGTGTGATCCCGGCCAGGAAGAAAGGGAAACGCTAAATAAACAAGTCCCTCTGTGGCAGCCCTTTCTGGCTGGGACCTATTAAAAACCAAACATCTCCCTCATAAATGGTCTAGGACCCTTTGAACCAAACCCTTCACTATAAAGGACAATGCGCACAAAGTTAGCTTGCCTCTAATAGTTTAATAATGAGCCGTTACCATATTGCTTAGGAATAAAAGGGGAATAGTAGGCCAATGATAAGGCACTTACGAATATTTTTTTAATACTTATTAAAGACACACCATTTCTTCATTCAAAAATCTTGCTAATATCATCTCTAAAAACAATTTTAATGTTTAATCCTGAGTGATATGTCGTTGTAATAAGTTATTAAGAAAATGAAAAATTTAATTGTAAAAATTTTAGATACATTTTTTTTTTTAATTATGATAATTACAGATAACCTATTTTTTAAGACAAGCTCTGCCAGTCTCTGTTCTTAGCTAACACCATTTTTACAGGGAGCTAATATAACAGATGCAATATGATTTCGAAAAGACAAATCCTGCCGTGCAATATAGATAAACCAAAAGAAACAACATCGGAATCAATATATATATATATATATATATATATATATATATATATATATATATATATATATATATATATATTTTTTTTTTTTTTTTTAAATCATTGAATTCTTTATAGATTACGCCGGAAATGTAGGACCTCATGGTTGATGTTGATGTAATAGCATAACACTCATTTTCGTTAATCAGAGTAAATGGCAGGATATGTTTCACAAAATAACAATTTTCTCCCTGTGTAAAGGTGTTTTTTTAATTAATTTAAATATTTCAAATGTTTTCAGCTACCTAAGGTTTTTTTTTTTTTTTTCCTTCCATCTCTTAATTCCTTTCACCTTTTAATTTAGATTGTAAGCAGAAAAATTGGTACTTCATGTCCCTTAACTGGTCAATATATAGTTCTCATCTGTCAAAAGATATCTTCATTTATTTTAATTTTACTTCGAATTTGGGAAGTTTTACTCCTGCATTTTATCGTTCAGTGATTTCCGGGTCACTTCTGTTATTCCTGAACCAATGAAAACATAAAAAAAAAATATTTAAGATCCTGTTGAATGAATTATTTTATTTTTTTTTTTATATACATTTATTAAAATTTACAACTGTACACAATATATATTTCAATTAAATGTATTGACAACGATTATAACATGTTAAAGCTTGAAAAGAACTACTCATCAGTAGTACTTTATAAAAATTCTACACTATAAGGTCTCTAGGCCATCTTCGTCTCAGACGCCTCGGAGGATTATCAGGAAGGAAGAAGCAAGTTGAGAAACTAACGGATTTGAGTGATTATGTAGCTTACTGTGAAAGGATAGGTATCTGGTGTGGGCTAAATCAGCAACACATGGAACATTAAGATCTTTATGAATAGGTTTATTCGTGATAAAGTAAGGAGCATTGAGGATTTTTCGAAGGATTTTGGATTGTAAGGATTGGATACGAGATGGATTGGATGGTTTAATGGAGCTCCAAAGCTCAACTCCGTGCGTCCAAATAGGTCTAATCACAGTCATGTATATGAGTATTTTGTAATTAATTGGGAGCTTTGAACGTTTTTCTAGTAAATGTTGAAATAGTCTGTAACGACGTGCAGTTTCTTGTCGTTTTAGTCTTGTGTGAGGATTCCAAGTAAGACGCTTGTCCAGATGGAGTCCTAGTTAGCGAATCTGTTCAACGGGGCTTAGTGGAACATCGTAAAAGGATACTGTAGGACAGGAAGTCGTAGATTTATAGTGAAGGTTGAAGGTTGTTTGATAGGATTTATTTAGATTCTCCAATCTTGAAGTTTAATGATATGGGATTAGAGTGTCTAGGAGGATAAATAATGTTAAGAAAATTAAATGAGAGTGATATATCAGACTGTTGGTTTCTTGTTTCTTGTCTTTTTATTCTTAAAAGAATTTTAATATCTAAATTGATTTTTTTTAATTTTCTCATTGTCATGATTAATGACACTTAAATCGAGAAGATGCGGGCGGCTGGGTGCGGTTGATTTGGTCATTGTTATTTTACATAAATTCCAATCTTTCAAGGACATTTGTTTATCTAGCTTTATAAACAGCTTGTTTGTTTTTATTTTTGTTTTTTTACATTCTGTGGATTTTTAAAATAGAATTTCGGCCACCAAGATTAGCTAAATTGGTTTAGGAGCTGTATTGATTCGAATGAAACAAGTAACGTTTTGCCTACATGTATTTAGCGGTAGAGCTTAGTTGCCACTCTCCAACTTTATTGCTGTTGCTTAGTTCAACAAAAAAAAAAATGGCCTGTTAGTTTCAATATGAGAAATTTAATAAGGAATAATTTTTTTTTTTTTGCAAACCGGAAAAAAAAGGTTATAGATAGACATATAAATGATTTATTATTTTTCCCTGTCAGAGAGAAATTGAGTTTTAACGTCTGCTCAGAAAAATTAAACATTTCAAATGGCAAATGATGGTATGCCAGATATGTTGATAAATATGTGATTACAGTTTAATTACGCACAAATATGATTTACATTTACATGTTTAGCATCCCAATGATTGGAAGTAATTCAGTATTTACTTACAAATTTAAACTTGAATTTAATATATTTTTGTTTTTAAACACCAAAATGCCAGAAACATTAATAAAGCGCGGGGCGGCGATAGTGTGAGTGTGTGCTGTTCAAGAATGGTTTAGAAAATTTCGAGAGGGAGATTTCAGCTTTGAAGACTAAGAGGTTTGTGGCAGGACTTCTTCATTGACTGGATGACGATTTATTAAAAGTAAAATCAATATTTACTATTGAATATCTTTTTTTATTTCTTTCATATGTTTCTAAGTATATGTATATATATTGGGTTTTAATTATTATAATTGTTAATAGGGAAACAACGAATAAGGAGATACGAGATTAAAAGAAATGATAGGATGAAATAAAATTATAAATTTATTATCTTATGTATAACTATTTTAGAATAATTTTCGTTAAAAAAATTATTATGGATTATAGTTATTTTACTGCTATATTATAATGTAATCTTTAATTAGTTAGATTAGTTTGCTGTGTTTGTAGTAATCCAGTGGCGTTGGTAGAAATGTTTTGTTTTTTTATCATATTAACAAAACATATCTCTCTCTTTCTCCTATATATCTGTAGCTCTTGTCAGTGAGGTGAAATTTCATATTTAAGGAAAAAATCAATTTTTCCCACAATGATTCACTAATTACTGTCCATCTCTGTTACAGCCTCATAATTAAATCTATAAACTCATAAACACATCAAACGCTCATAAAGCGGAAAAATAGCTTTCCAGTTATACCAAAATTCACAGTTGCCCAAATTCACAAACTTGGCACACAAAATGCACAACCGACTTTTGATAAGCACCATAGATATTTCATTTGAGCGGATCACTTTTTTTAACTTATTAAATTTAGTTTTCATTCTTCCAATAATGTGTTTAAAAATATACTTTTTGCTACATTTGCTCGGCAGCAGTATTTTCTGATCTCTGGACTTCATAACAGCGACGATATTAGACAAATACAGAAATACTAAACGATAATAATTTAGTGTAGGACGATTTGGACAAAAGGGTGGATATTGGAGAGCGGACATATTGGAAGTCCAGTCATCCCCATCTCCAATTTGCTCAATATTAAATTCCACTGTTCTCCAAAAGAAGACCCCCACCCATCTCTATCCCTCTAAGTATCTTACTTTCCAAATGATTTTGATGTTCATAGTTTTTAAATAATTTAATTTTCGCAATAAATTTCATCATACAGATTTATTTAGATGTTGACTTTTTTAAATATTTACTACATATACTGATGCGGATTGATTTCACAGATGTACGTCTTGGAGATTTATAGTACTTTATATTTTTTATGTTCAGTTAATTTTTTTACATATTTTCAAGTATATTACTAAATTCTTTAATAACCCATTTGTAATCCTATGTATATTAATAAACGTACGGTATATTCTTATTTTACAGCACTGTAATGCATCATATCACAAATATTAAAATTGTATTGTATATATTTTACGTGTGTTGCTTACGATAAATTAATAAAAACTTTATCAATTTAAATTTAGTAATGAAAATTAAAATGCCTTTAAATTTCTTAAATTAAATAATCACTATTTTTAGACTCCAATATTATGAAGTTTTTGACAATGTTACAACCAACAAAAGTGTAAAAAAAACAAAAAGTTTCTTCTGCTTTTGAACTCATCAACAAAATTTCTGATTTTAAATTCATAAGTCGAATTTGACACAAATATTTGGATTTAAGATTAAATGGAATTATACATGCACAACTAACTATATTTTTAATCAGTAAATACGATTTTAAATGAAGTGTTTTTGTAGTAGTTTTCTAATATTTCTAAGAACCACTAGAACAAACTTAACAATTTAATAAAAAACAATTAGGTAATAGTCGATAGTGATGTGACCCAGAAATATAGGCAGTCAATATATATATATAGCTTATTTCATTCTTTTTTTTTTATTACACGACTAAAGTAGATTCAATTCAAATCAGCTTTTTGTATAATATTTATTACTTTGTCTGAGAATATATTAAAAAAAAAAAATAGCGATGACCATCTAAAACGTCTTTTTTACATAGAGGTTTGAGTTTTAGGAGTTTTCGGCTGTAAATGAAACACTTAGGAACAAGGGTTATGTTCTTATATACTGCGATAAGTTCCTTTAAAATCTTCATTGCGCTTATTCAATTAAATCATTGTAACAAAAAGTGAATATACAATTTTTTTTTTAATTATTTCCAAGGCAATTCTAAGCAAAAGCAAAAATATAATTTCGTCAGATTCGAATATCAACTGATGTAAACATAATACTGAAAATTTGAAACCTCTCAAAAAGATTTTGCTTTTAGTAATTTTCTTTTTCTTTTTTTTTTTTTACTTTATATTCTACACTTATTATCACATAGCGTAGCTTTGTAAAATAATTTACAAACTACGATGCTGTGAAAAATTCTTTAGGTTTATTCATAATAACTAACAATAAGGAAATATGTCAGACAGGCGTCCATTTCTTTGTTCATTTTAATAATGTTTTCATTATACTGTATCGGGAAAATGTGAGGAGGTGAGATGCAGAACTCGTTCGTTCCTTTTTAATTTTTAAATTGAAGTGTCAGTGGATTATTAAAGATATTGACTATTTAAATTTTTCTAAAATTTTATTTAAAATCTTTAAATATCTTTATATGTGTTATCTTTCTAAAAGATAATTAATATCCAATTTTTCAAAAAAATGGAACGAACGAATTTTGCATCTCACCTCCTCATGTGTTTTCAATACCCGGTTTGAGTACTCAAAGTAAATCTTTTCCGCCCTACGGCACAAAGTGAAACAGTTGAATAAACACATGTTTTGAAAAACTCACTCGGGCATACTTAGGTTATTGAGAAATGTCAGTTCATAGTTAACCTGTGTTTACTGTTTTGAAACAATAGCCAAATATATATTTTTTAAATTAAATTTGATCACTATAATGAAAAGTATTTTCATATCGTTTTCGGTGCTTGGTCGAATTTCCCCGTTCGGCTATACCTAGCTAGGCTAGCCCTTGAATTTAAACCTCGCACTGAAAACGCCCACTTTACGTCTTAGAAATGAAAATAACTATCAGTAAAAACAGCTAAAGATTAATTTATTTAAAATTTAGTGCGGTAAATTAAACAACAGAGCAAATAGTAATAATCCATTTTCAAGCATAACTTTTTTTTTTTTAATTTCATTTTTATAGTTTTTTTTTTTGTTGTTTTTTTCAACAATTGAGATATTTCTCCTTCTTCATAAACTGTTTGCATTTCACAAAAGATTTTTTTTGTAATGACAATGGCAATATTTTTAAATAAGAAGATTCTTTGCTAAGATAAATATTGCTAAATAACAATATTTTATCTCGTTGCAGGTGCAGGAGACCTAAGTTGGAAGAGTATCGAAATGGGCCCTACACGGCCGGACCACTAAGATCCCTACACAATATAAGGGCTACTGGCGATATATAAAAATGATCTTCACGTTCCCTTATTGCCTCCAGTTTTCCTGAGTGCATCTTCCTTCCAGCAGTTACTGGCCCAGAAGATGGTCACTTCTCATCTGGAATGACCAAGGTGTGTCCTATTGCGGGATCATTGGCTTCTAGGGCTTCAGTACAGCTACAATTACAAGCATATTGTACTAAGGGTGAATCGGAAAGTAAAAACAAGGGGTGACTTCTATAAATTATTTTAACTTTAAAGATTTCTTTTTTATACGATATTATAAACCTTTTACAGACCAAATATTTATTTCAAATTATATTCTTTTTTCATATTCTGTCAGACAAGACGATTCGGCGGACGATCAAGAGGCACCAGGAGACAGAAAACTATAAGAGGTCAGGATTTTGGCGGCCGAGGAAACAAACCAAGCTGACATTAGATTTATTGTAGTAGAGGCTCTAAAGAATCACTTACAGACATCTGTAATGCTATGATATGTAATGATATCTGTAAGGATTTATTTATGATGTACAACCGGCTTCGTGTTGTCCAAGGAGTAAATTAATGGGTATTCTAGCTAATATCATTCTCCACGTTAATGTTCCTGCTACTGGCTCATACTGAAGCACACAAAGCAGTTCGACTACTCGAATATCTGACTCTTAACTGTGGCTTATTAGGCCTGTGTTCTCATTACAGACGAATGCAGTATTGCCCTATATGCTTTAAATGGCGAGCTACATTCTTGCAAATAGGACTTGACCGCTATGCTGAGTACATTCCAGCGGGGACAGTTCAGTTTGGAGGAGGTTGGTTGAAGGGGTGGGGAAGGATTTATTTGGAAGCGAAGACAGATCTCCGTGTGTTCCAGAGACCTTTGCCACAATTTATCAATCCGATAGTGTCCGGGCAGTATGAGGTCAGTCAATCCGACAGCACCTTAAACCTTCACGAGAACTCCAGGAACTGCTGCAGAAGAGCAATTCATCAAAATCGACCTCCCAATCATATAAGCAGTTGTTACTAAAGCAAGATTAGGAAACTCGATATTAGATATTGCAAATTGTGTCTTTCTTGCATTTAAACAATCTTCAGGGAGGTTTTTTCATTCGTAATCAATAAATTATGTTTATTTTTCTTGATAATGCTTTTTTCACAAGATAACATGTTTTATTACTTGTCCTTTTGTGCCATGTATACAGAATATAAACAAAACATTTAGCTTAAAAAAAAATCGGCAAATTTTCTTAAGTTGTGAAAGAGAATATAAAACACAATAAGCAGAATTCAAGGTTTTTTTCGTAATCGAGTTATTTATTCATCAATAACTATTTCGTTCCCTGAAAAGTTACCTTCCACCAGAAGCGCTTTTTCGAATCCTCGAAACACCTCTGATATGCACTTTTGGATCTCTTCCAGGGATGGGATCTTAATATCGTCAGTCGTGGCAAATCTCCATTTATTCAATTTTGAAAACAGAAAAAAGTTACAGGGGCCCTATCCGGTAAATGCAATGGCATGGTTATTTTTGGAGTTAAAGTTACTGACAAGCAACGATAGAGAGTAGGTGATTCCTTATCGAATGTGCAACCTAGAAAAAACTCCTGACCTGCTGAGGTCAAAATTAAATTCCTACTCCTCTACTGCTTTTCAAGCGTAGAGGAGTAGGAACCTAATTTTATTTCTCGCATAATATTTAATATATATTCCTTAAGAAAACCAAAATACAGAACACCTTTTCATCTGTTAGAAACAAACTTGATGTGCAACATGAATGATAATGTCGTTATATAAGTTAGCTATATATGTATGTAAAGAAAAGAAGAAGACAGGAATATGTATGTACTCAAATAAAAACAAAATAGTTAGCCGCTAGTTAGATATTAAAAGTCAGCTTATTTTTTTATTTTTTTTATATTCCTAGTAAACGTGTAGGATATACCTTCGTTTCTGTAATAGTTCTAGTACATAAGAACGCTGAGCTGCCTCTAACAAACTACTAAATAATTCATATTTCACATTGTCATTATTCTTCCTATACAGATCCAGATCCAATAACCAGCTGATAATCCTTCCTGCACGAGCTTTTAGGAAGAAGGTAATGAATAAATAATTTATCAGTGCATGAGATATACCTTTTTCCTGCTTCGTGGTACAGAATAAATTTATCCTGGATTGCAGATAACAATGGACAGTTATTAAAATAAAAACTGAGAGGAGAGAATATTAATACCGGAGTGATCCTCATGTCCTGAATATATTTCGCTGAATAAATATAAACCCAGAGCGGTGAGGTGTTATCGGATTAAATTAATTTTAATAGGGGAAGGTGTCGGGCGGATATGCAGGATAAGGCGGAGTGATTAGAGCGGGTGATGGATGTGGTCGGGTCAGGGATTGCTGTGTTGAGTTTGATAATTACTAGCTGATTGTTGATTTTGATAGCGGCTCAACAGTTCTATCATACCTAGAAATGGCTGTGTCAACATGGGGCAGCAGGGTCTATAATCATAGCCACCAAGAAATATTCAGGGAAATCGTAGTCAACTAAACTATTACGAAATATAGTTTATCGGATCTCAAAAAACAATATATGTATATGTATATATATATATATATATATATATATATATATATATATATATATATATAGTTATGGGTACTTCTATGGACTTAGGAATATAAATAAAATGTATGATATCCCCACTCCAAAAAACCCTATAAAAGGTCACCTCCACCTTGCCTCGGTGACATTCTGCTGTCGTACGTAGAGACGTACAGATGTAATGCTCGAAGTTTTGTACTAGGCTATAAATTGTGCTTATATCTTGTATCAATGTATGTACTTCAGAATAAAGCCTCTTTTTAAAAACTCCAAACCGCGATCCTTTTATTTAGCTATATATATGTGTGTGTTTAGTAAGGTTCTAGAGGTTCAGTCAATAAATAAAAACAACTATTTTGGCGAAGTTTCGAGACTATATTGTTCTCATAATCATACAGTGAAAAACAGGTTACAATAAAATTATGTAAGTTATACAAGTTATTTCGAAACATAAAGTTAGCTACAATATAAGTATATAAAAAAATTTGTTAGAATTTTGATAGATAGTTCAGAAATACAATAATTAATAATAATAAAAATATTCAAATATCTTGAAATTAGTCATTTACTTCTGTTCGTCGTATGAATACAATCACTATCTCTATTTTTGGTTTCAGAACATAGCTGGTTTTAATATTGCCCAATAAATAAATAGTATTATATTTTACAATCAATTATATAACAGCATTAAAAAATACTTGTAAATATTATTTAGTTTTGATGTTGAAATAAGGAGGCGTGGAATTGTATATAGCTGGAAGACCCACCTGGCCCTTAAAAAGTAGCTCCCCCAAATGGGAAAAACTTCTCTTTTGCCAACCAACCATATCCGAGAAACAGTACATAGTTACCAAGTACTGTGGCTAAGAACCCTTATGGGTTTCACAGGTAAAATTTTTTAGGTTTAATACTAATCCACAATGACTTTAATATCCAATATGTCGCTGATTTGACACAAAACAGCTATCTTTTCTTTTAGAATAAACTAAATACCAGTGCAGTGTCGGCAAAAAAAAATGTTTCGCTTGAAGTACGCATGGTGGTTTAGAAGGATCAATAAAATTAGGATTTTATGATTACACAATAAAAAAACATATAAGAACATACAGAGTAAAAGAATATATAAGAGCATACAATAATAAGACCCAAAATTCGAATTTCGCTATTGATTCAAATGGAAATAACCATACATTTAATAAAGACTCGGGAGTAAAAATGATATATCAAGCAGAAAATAGCCTAAAATTAAATACTTATGGATCACTAGAAATAATAAAATCGTATGAAACCGATCCAGATTTTTGTTTAAATGACCAGATAAACTTCTTCTTCTCTAACATCATATTCCAACGCCTATTACCATACGCTGAGGAGTCCTGGGCCCATATAAAAGTGGTTTCAGACGTGGTAAATCCGCTACTGACCCAATTTTACACTCAGAACTATTCTGGAGAGAGGGCATGAATATAATATTAAGACACATCACCTATTTATAGATTTCCAGTCAGCATATGACTGTTTCAATAGAGAAAAGGTCTACCAAGCCATGGGAGAATTGCGTATACCCAGAAAGCTAATATGGCTGGTTAAATTAACAATAAAAATTGTCTCATGCTCAATTCGTACAAGTGGAGAGCGTTCAGAAGAATTCAACGCCTCAGGAAGAGTAAGGCAAGGAGTACTCTCGCTTGCCTCCTCTTTAATATCGCCTTGGAGAAAGCAGTAAGGGACTCAAGTATACAGACCGGTAGCACCATATTTAACCAACAAGTTCAACTTTTAGTCTATGCTGATGATATAGAATCAGAAATGGTGTATGGAGAAGACTTAAAAATCAAGACGTTTATAATAACAATAACGAATTAAACATCGTCCAGGTCATTTAACTGGGCAGGTTGCGGTGGGCCGGACACTTGGCGCGAATGGAGGGTAAAATACTAACTGAGCACCTCCATAGAGCCAGAAGAAGAGGCCGAAACTGAGCTGGGCCGACGGAGTGGCGGCTGATACAAATGAATTCCTGGGGATCAGGAACTGGCAAGGACCCATCTCCCGGTTGTAGCGCCATGAGAAGAATAAGAAGACCAGATAAACATTTCCGATAGTCCCATATAAAATTTGTTTCCAATAGGAACGGAAAAATCCAAGAGTCATAAGGGAAATCCCATATTATAAGTTAATCCAATAAATAAATTAATAAACAGCAAATAGCATTTATTATTCAATTATAACATGCATTGCATTGGTTAATTTTGCTTCAAAAAATGTACAAAAAGTAATTATTTTATTGATTATATTTTAAGATGATAATTATTCCGCAGGTTCTGAATTTCATTTATAACTTAAAGGAAACACAAACGTTCAACTAAAACCATTCAGTAAACACTGCAGATGGAAATATTTTGGTATTTCTCTAGATGTAGATTTTATAAGTGTATGGGGGTTCCAAAGCCAGTATGGGCATTTAATGAAATGAAAAGTAATCTTTATTCTGGAATAATAATAATCCTATAAGAATTACTGAAATGTATAATAAAATAGTGCTACTGCCTTGCCGCATTAATTGGTGTAGTGCTTCAGCTTCGACAGTTAAAAACAGTCTTCATTCAAGGCTTATGTCATCATTTTCCAATTGTGAATACACATCTTCAACAATTTGAAGTTTGGACTGCAGTAGCAATGCTTGATTCTTCAAAGGAGTGTTACGAATTCTATACCGAGCAGTGTTGATCTAGTACATAAAATATTGATGTTTTTAAAAAATATTTTAAAATAAATAGTCCTACATTTTATTTTATTTTTAATCATCAGGGAAAAAGAAAAGCAGTATTGATCACTTCCCAGGAATCGACTTTGGATCATCGATTTTTGATACCGATTCTTTTATTAAGACTCGATGGATTCCAGAATCGACATACCCTACTAAATACTCCCCCAAATCCACTTGTTTCTCAACTGTAAATCTTTCAAGGTGTCTGAAAAGAAAATAGCCTCGGGATCTTCTTCTATTGCAGAACTTTCACTAGAGTGCTACGTAGGTCAGTTTCTTCACAAGTTTGTTTCATGTAATTTATTACTTTTGATTACGATTACCGCATGCTTAATATAATATAATTAATATATTTATTTTATACGATTGTGAATTTCAATTAATAAATTAAATTAAAAAAATGTTGAAGGGCAATTTTATATAAACAGAAGGGCCTTTGTTTGTAGTCGATCATGATCTCAGTAAATACCTGGCACATACCACCTCTGCTTTAGGTATTCCAGCAACCGCTACGTTATTAACAGGTATTGATTCCACTAATTAGCTAACCATTATTATTATCAATTTATACCTAAGCGTTCGAACCACTATGGAGCCCCAAAGAAGTTATAAAAACCTTTCTGATCGAGGAGCTCTCAAAGCCTGCAACCTCTCGCCGCGAGATAATCCCTACGCTAGAGAACTAAGCCCCCAGGTAGAGCGCTCTAGAGTGTAATCCATCTCGGTCTAGCCTCGTTATCTCCAGCAGAGAACATATATAAAGCTCTCCCTTCTGCTCTAGGCTGCGGATTACTGCTCTCGTGATAATTACCCACCTCTAATTCTGTCAAGTCTACTTTAGGATTAGGATTGTCATACGTATGTACTATTTAGAAATGTTTAACGCTACGTAGATCTCAAATATATAACAAAATCTTTTTACAAATGTTTATAATAGAGATTTGTGGGAAAACAGCAACTAAAGGCCTATAAATCATATTTTTAAATACAATATCATAGCAAAGGATAGACATTTTGATTTTATGATAATTTGTTTTTCGGCGGAAATTGATTTTATCTCGTTGGATTATAATCTAACTATAAAAGTATATGACAGTGTGGCTAACCTCGTATCTGCTACTCAACATAATTTTTACTATTCTAAATTTTATTATTGCTAATTCTTTCTAGAACTATGAAGGTGATATACCAGGTATGCAAGTTTAAAATGTCGTTTTAATTCCAATAGAATGCGCTCTTAGCCTGTTGAAGGATTTGCTTATCTCTAAACGCTATTTTGTTTGTTAGTCATTTGTTTACAAAAGTCAGTTGTTTTTAAGTCGTTTACGTGGACGTATCATACCTTTCTTTGGTGTTAAAAATGTCTAATTTTAAGCCAAATAAAGAGCATTTGCGGCATGTCATGATTTTCTTATTTAATCAAAAGAAAAAGGCATCAGAATGTCATCGAATTCTTGTTGAGACTTATGGCGATGTTGCTCCAACCGTCAGGACATGTGAACGTTGGTTTCAAAGTTTCAAACGTGGTGATTTTGATGTTTCTGATCAAAAACGAGAAAATCGACCAAAAAAGTTTGAGGACTTCGAATTGCAATCTTTATTAGACGAAGACAATACCCAAACCCAACAAATGATGGCAGAACAGTTGAATGTCACTAGGCAAGCCATTTCCGATCGCCTGAGAGCTATGGAAAGATTCAAAAGGTTGGAAAATGGGTTCCACATGAATTGGACGAACGACAGATGGAAAAAAAAAACGAAAAACTGTGTGCGAAATGCTGCTTTTACACCACGAAAGAAAGGGTTTTTTTGCATCGAGTTGTAACTGGCGATGAAAAATGGATTTATTTTCAGAATCCCAAACGAAAAAAATCATGGGTAACGCCAGGACAACCATCCACATCGAGTGCAAGACCGGATCGTTTTGGGAAGAAGACAATGCTGTGTGTGTGGTGGGATCAGAAGGGAGTAGTCTACTATGAGCTTCTCAAACCCGGCGAAACAGTCAATACCGAGCGCTACCGACAACAAATGATCAATTCACGCATTGATCGAAAAACGCCCAGAATGGGCTCACAGGCACGCCAAAGTCATTCTTCAGCATGATAACGCTCCTGCACATTCAGCCAGATTGACTAAGGAAACGATTTCTTCGCTTGGTTGGGAACTCCTACCCCACCCGCCGTATTCACCTGACCTGGCGCCTTCTGATTATCACCTCTTCTCATCGATGGGACACTCATTGGCGGAGCAACACTTCAACAATTTCGAAAACGTACGAAAATGGCTCGATGAATGGATTTCAAATAAAGATGAAGCATTCTTTTGGAATGGTATCCATATATTGCCCGAGAGATGGACAAAATGTGTAGAAAGCGAGGGTCAGTACTTTGAATAAAATATATTATACTTTTTTTTAAATTACTGTGTATATATTTTAAGAAATAAACGACATTTTAAACTTGCATACCTGGTAGTTAAAATTTGATACCCATAGGTTTTAAAACTCTATTGCGGAATGGTGTTACCAAACTTCATTGAGATCCGAATATCGCACCAAATATTGCAATATTTTTTTAATAATTTAATTGAATACAAGTGAATTTTATTCTCAATTTCAATCTAAATAACACCGTAACATTGTAACCTCTCATGTAGAATGGCGCTCGCCATCTATCAGTCAATTTTTAAACTTCACTGTTATCCACGTGCTACTGCTTTTTCAATAACAATTTGATTAAATATCAGTAAATTTTATTATTGCTAATCCGTTCTAGACCTACGAAGATGATTTAGTTAATTCGATAGCAATAGATTCAGCATTTTAACTATTTTAAACTCTATTGCGGAATGGTGTTTACCACATATCGTACGATTTTCAAACTTCATTGAGATTCGAATATCGTACTATATATTGCAATATTTTTTAATAATTTAGTTGAATACAAGTGAATTTTATTATCAATTTAAATCTATAGCACCCTAACATTGTAACCTCTCCTGTAGAATGGCGTTCGTCACCTATTGGTCATTTTTCAAACTTCACTCTTATCAACATAGAACCGATTTTTTAGTAACGATTTGATTAAACATTATTAAATTTTATTATTGCTTAACCTTTCTGAAACTATGATGAGGATGAGGTTAAAATTTGGTACAGATTGGTTCAATATTTTCGTAGTTAGTGATCACAAACGAAAAATGTCTTGTCATTTTATGTAATAATATATATTTCAATTTTTTAAAATTGTATTTTAATAACATGTAAAAACTTGAAAAGGACGACTCATCAGTAGCACTTCAATAAAAATTCTTTACTAGATTTCTAGGTCATCTTCTTATTAGACGCCTTGGAGGATTATTGGGAATGGAGTGAGAAGCAAGTTGGGTAACTGATGGATTTTAGTGGTTATGGATCTTACTATGAAAGGATAGATACCTGGATTGGGCTAACTCAGCAACATATGGAGCATTAAGGTCTATATGGATAAGTTTATTGGTGACAAAGTAAGGGCATAAGGCTTAAGGCATTTTGGATTTTAAGGGTTGGATACGAGATGAGTTAGATGGTTTAGTAGAGCCCCAAAGCTCAACTCCGAACGTCCAAACAGGTCTAATCACAATCCTGTAAATAAATTGGGAGCTTTGATCGTTTGTCTAGTAAATGTTGACGTAGTCTGTAACGACGAGCAGTTTCTTGCGCTTTAGTCTAGTAAAATTGTATTTAAATTCACGTAACGTCGAGAGATGAATTGCAGAAAATAAATGCACCCATTGCAAGGTTGCTTATGATTGATGTATGATTAATATGATGAATTATTTTTTACGACTTTTCTTGGTTTATAAGTAGTTTTAAAGATATTTAAAAAATAAAAATAAATAAAAAGATGTATATATTCATTTTCTGTCATTTTGTAAATGTTGAGAGGGACAAGATAGTTGTTAAAGACATGACTCCTCGATTCTCGACCTTGAATGGTAAATTCATAATTAGCTTTTAAGTGGGTTCGTTTTAGTTAGGCACTCTCTAAGTCAAACAGCCCTAAGCCCTACTCCCCACCCCCAAAAACCCACCCACCAATTTCGCCCCACCCTCGGCAAACTCTTAACTTCTGCTGCATATTAATCGAAAAACAGCGGTAAAAGCTTTCTGTTTGTATGAGGATTATAAAATTAACGGGAACGTTTTAAATCCTTTATATAGATTAAAATTATTAATCTGGAGTGTAGGATTTAATTTTGAAATAAAATATTATAATAACGTATTGTATAATTAATAATTGCTTTTATTTAAAAAGGGTACTTCTCTGATATTTTGCATCGATCATATATCAGTGATGACCCTACTACCTCTCTTGAACGGAGACCGAACACGCACCGCAGTTAGTGCAGTACAGACCACAGGGCAGCCGCATAACCATTGCTCTCTGGGGGTATAGTGTATGGAGAATGTTCTGCTCTCTACAATATTGCTAAACTCTACATTGGTCCTCTAGGGTAATTTGTTTAAATATATGATAATTTTATTATATTTACATTATTGAAAATATATATATATATATATATATATATATATATATATATATATATATATATAATCATCCTCAAAAATAATAATAATAAAATTTTATGAAAAATCTATTCTTGGTTTAATGATCAATAAAATAATAATCCAGCATGAAATTAAAAAGAAGCCCAAACAAGGAAACTGATAAGCTGGCAACGAGCAATCGAAAGAAACATGACTAAAATAAAGAGAAAAAAGAAGGTTAGGAGTTATTTCATCAGAGAGAAGACTGGCCTGAAAGGCATAATTCACAATATCAAGATACAAAAATGGGAATGGGCAGGGGACATATTAAGAAGAACTGATAAAAGGTGGTCAATGGAAGTGACTGTTTGGACACCCTAGGAGAAGAGGAAAACAGTTGAAAAGATGGAGTGACTTATTTAAGAAGAAGGCCGGACCACTATGGTGGAGAATGGCAAGGGATAGAGATATATGGAAAGAAAAGTGGATCCAAATCGCGAACCCGGCTTCCCAGTAGGCTGGTCGTCTGGGAAAGTCTAGACCTACACCTCCTGAGGGAAGTCCCATGTTCAAACTTTCAGAAGAATTTTATTTGTAAATACGATAATAACTGTATACTTATTTTATATATTATTAATATGATAAATGAAAAATAATTAAGGTAATTGGAAATTCATTTTTTATTTTTTATTTTTTACTCTTAATCTTACTTTTTCCCAATCGGCACAAACAGCAGATGTGCTGGCGTTCATATCGTGTATAAAATGTAGCTTGATAGGCATGGCAGAGAGGTAGCACCCAGTGGAGATTCCTCTAGACCTGATATTTTGTAATTATGAAGAATAGAGGAAAAGAAATAAAATAAATAAATAAATAAAAACCTAGGACCTTTTGAGTCTTCCTCTGGGGTTGTGAGGAATGTCTGTAGTAAATATGTCGAGTATTAGTGGGTTGGTGTAGGATTTGTAAATAAAGAATAGATTGTCTTAATGTCGAGGTCTTGTAGTATATTCTTTCTGACATAGGAAGTTGCTTGTTCAATTAAACGCAAACCCTTTTGCGACTGAAACACCGCAATAGGGAGTTGTTAGACTTTTTGAAAGCGCCATAAATTTGTATACCATACGCCCAGATGGGTGCAGCAAGTAGATTTACACATGTCCTCTATGTAATATCGAGTGTTTCGATTTTTAACATAAAATCTACAGAATCTTTCGAAGTACAGAACCATTAATCCATTATTCAGAAATTGTATTCTTAGTCTCTATGATAGTTCCATGTCAATCTTCTATCAGAGGTTAATCCTAGGTAAGTTATAGTTTTAGCTTGTTGAAACAGTTGATCATCAATGAACAGTCAGTACGGCGAAGTGTACAATTTTGGTGGTTTTGTTTTTTGGAGGCTATTTTCTTCCACTTTTTTAACCATACCCACATTTTTAACACGTCAAAACGATTCTATAGCGTATATGTGGTAGATTCAAAGGGTGTGTCACAAGACAATATAGCGAATAGGAATTTTAAAATTAAACAATAAAATACCAATTAAGGTATAACAAAATAATTAGCTAATCAGTTGGATTTAACATTCGCATATACCTATTTGTAACCTTGGTTGCACTCTTTCAAATCTAGCCTAGGCGGGTTGAGTTTTTTCTTTCGAATGACTCTACCATTACACTAGTATAGATTAGGTTGGAAACCTTTAGGATAACCTATCCTTCCTATCCCAGTAGGGCTTCATTAAGACGTTAAGCACCAAAAAGCAAAGACCATATGATAGGTTGTGCTCGTTTATTTAGATACTAAAATATTTTTTTTTTTTTTTTTTTTATAGGAAAGTATAAAGAAGCAAGCGACTTTTGCCGCACACAATGGAATTTAAAAAGAAAAATAAGAAAGTAACAGAACATATAATGATCTCAGAAACCTGATAAGAATTATCTAAATACTACAAGCAACTAATATATATATATATATATTTTTTTTAACATGCGTTATATCATTACATCAAAAGACATTTTAAATGAGAGATCTAAAGTATCAACAAGATTATATTGTATTATGATGTTATAGTGTATGTTATTAAAATATGAACAGCTGAATATCTTAACTGATCGATGAAGAATGCTATATTATAGGAACCCTTTGTAGGCATGGGTAGAGTGGGGGAAGGAAAGGAGTGAGGGAGAGAAGGCACTGCCTAATGGATATTAAGTGTTTCTCTCTCACCAAGATTAAGGAAGTGTAATGAAGGGGTGAATCATATATTAAATGATATAGATTTTATTTTAGTTAACTATAAATTTATATTATTTTCTATCACATTTTCTATAATCATATTTTACTAGTGTTAATAATATTTAGCTGCAGAGATAACAGTTTATTTAAGATTATTATACCGTGTATAGTGAAAAGATTTAAATGTGGAAAAATCATACTTTTCAAAAGGTTCTAAAAACGAATTCGAGTCTGTAAGATAATTGAAGGTTTTGGTGGATGAAGGGGCAATGTAACAAAACATAATTTTAAGTAATTTATGGTTCAAGTTTTTTTTTTTTTTTTTTTTTTTTTTTTTTTTTTTTTTTTTTTTTTTTTTTTTTTTTTTTTTTACACTTTCCTTTAGCAGGAAAATGTTACATAGCCCCTTCTTCTTATTAAATCTTTTTCTATTTATTTTGAAATATTCAGATTTTGCGACATAACACTTAAGCACAATAAATTCATTGAAATAGATTGTATTTAAAAAATGTGACTCACTCACCAAACCCCTCCATTGTGTTAAACAATTAAAATTTTATGCATATTTTAATATTATTTGGATTTTTTCATCATCTTGCAAATTATGGGAGTTATTACAAATAAAGCTACTATATGTCCCTCTGTCTTTGAATGAATGAATGAATGAATTATTTAAAACATTAATTCATTTTTTTTTTTAGTTAGTAATAATAAAAATATTATTTATATCTAGTTTTTCACTAGGAAATTATTAAAAACCCTGCATTAAAAATTAATAGTTAATTCGTTTTATAGGTAATTTGACGTATCCATCCAAGGTCTTCAGTGTCCTATTCCTCAATTCTTCTTTTTATTAAATTATTTAAATAAATCATATTGTTTGAGGAAGAATATAATTTTATCAGTATTGGATTTGATATCTCCAAGCGTTGCGGAAGTTTTCTTTCAAGCCGGTCCTACTGAAAGTAGGTTTCCTATAATGTGCAATCCTCAAGAATGCGTCTGATTGTTAGAGTACTCTTGCTTGATACATACTTTGGTGAGGTTTCTCTTATTATAAGATAGGCATGTGTGATGCAAGTATGGCCATTGCAGTCTTTCTATAACAACATCCTCTCTTATGTTTTTTTAAAGGATGTATTCCACTATTTTTGTCACTCTTAATACTTTTTAATTGATTATATATGTGTGTATTTCTTTGCATAATCCAATCCAAGTATTACTTTTTTTTTTTTTTATAAAGGATACTGTTTTTTCAGATCTACCTAGATCTAAAGGTTTTTGGCGGCCGAAAGATATTCTTGGCTACTCTCCTTCCCCACTTGGAATTAGTTTTCGTCCTTAAGGATACTATTTTACGATGACGGGAAGACATATTTTAAAATATACCCGGATTATGTCGCGAAATAAGATTATTATTATAATGGTAAGATTTATATAATAATTATATAATTATAATAATTATTATAAGATTATTATTTTAATTATTAGCCTTATGGTAAAATTTTGAATCCGATCGGCAATTTGAAGACGAAATTAATATTTAAAATAATATTTTTTATACAAACATGGCTGTGAAGTATTATTTCTCAGAATGTCTGGTGAAGTATTCACGAAGTGTTAAGAAAATAAGCACCGTAAAACCCAACGCCCCGAAGATCGTAAGAAGAACAGAGGGCCCGGGAGTAGATAAGAGAAGATCCCATCGGAGGGAGGACCATTCCTTGGGGCCCGGTGTGGATATCAGCCCGCTTTAAGGCCCAGAATTCCGAGCCCAATAAGGGTCAGGTACCCTTTTTATGGAGTAAATAAGGCTGCCCCATCTGAAGGCCCCAACTCTCACCTCAAGTGAGAAGCCTCTCAAGTACGAAAAACAAAACATTTACTTTGTAATAAATTAAATAATATATGCGTAATTATTCTAGCTTTAAAATAAAATGTTTTTGATAGCTTTATAAATATTTATAAGCTTCTCCGTTTTAAACATGTAGTTTCAGTAACGTTTACTCAGTCTGGCGGATTTATTAATATTCATCTCTTGTTCTCGAGTTTAATGAAGTTAGCGTTTATTATTTTAAAAATTTTAGTTTGAAAAGGAAATATGGTTATTCATCTGAAATTTATATTTCTTGAAAACGAATACAAATATATCTAATTGCAATTTAAATAAATGAAAATATAGAATTAAAACGTTATAAAAAAATTGATTCGTCTTTTGGTTCCCATTTATAGAACGAATACAAATTGAACTAAACTTATATTATGCATAGATACTAAAAATAAAATGAAGCAATTATTAAGAAAAAAAAAATCATAATATTTTTATTTTAGCAAAATTTATATTTAAACATTTAGTTTAATTATTCATTGAATACGCTAAATACAATAAAGTAAATACTAGTATGCCAGGTCATGATGGACTTCTCACTCCCTCTTTCTCACTTTATTTCAACTAATAATTCAGTTAGTAAAGATCTCTCAACCAACTCCTTTTAGCTTTTAGTATATTTTTCAGGTATATTTGTTGTAACGCTATCTTCTTTGAATTTGGTAGAAAGAACGCCTAGTTTTTTCTGTTGTTTTAATGTGATATATAGAGGGTATGTATGTATTTTAAACGTAAAAAACTTTTTATTACAATGAAAAGTTTATTACGTTTAAAATACATACTTCCATCAAGCAATTTTCATAATGCCATATTTACACAAGTAACTTATTTGTTTGCCAAATGAAAACACCATGTTTTTCTGGTTTTAAAAGTAAATTTCTCCATGAAATCGATACGGAATCATTTATTTGGTCATACCATATGAAAGCTGGTTAAATTTGCAAGTTTTTGATAGATTTTTAGTCCTGTGGATAATTTTTTTTTTTCGAAAAACGATGAGCGTTCATTAGTTTCAAAGTTTGTAAAATTCAATATTACATGCACTCTGTTCTAATAGGCAATTTAATGCTCAATCCGAAAACGTGGTAAAAATTTAAATAATATTTAAAAAAAGTGGAGATTTTACAGCTTTTATTCCAAAAAACGTGGTTTCCCCTTAAAAGACATTGAATTATATCGTATATCTGCAATGAATTGAAATAGAAAGGTACGGTTTGCGACATTTTTCTTCATTTTTGATCTAGTTTCACTCTTTTTTTTTTCCACTAAGAGGAACTTAGGGTAATCCTGTATATTAATATACTTGTTAATTGTTAGTTTGGGATGTAAGACGTAAAACCTCTAGGTCATCAACGCCTATGATTAATTTTAATTAAAAAATAAACTTCATTGAAAAAAAAATCCATATATATTTTTTTTTTTACATTTACGGATTTTAAACAATTTACAATTACAATTTTAGAAGTATTGAAATATTTTATGTAAATTCTAGTTTAGCTAATTGAGAAATGTAATATGAACACTTTTGGAAAACATGTTAGATCGTGAAAATGTCATCGCAGTGACTGCATCTTGGAGGTGCCTATTTATTAATAAGATATGAATGGGTCAGATTCGTGTGCTCTATTCATGATCTAGCAATGACCAATTCTTCTCTGTGACTTAAGCGATTCTAGGTAGGCTCTTGTCCGAAATGCCAACCATTTTGTATTTCTTTTTTTGAGTGCGAAACTTCAGATGGAGTGAGAATAGCAGCCACTCGCCCTGTGAGGGAAAGTGCTTGTTTAGACACCACATCGGCGAGCTCATTTCCAATTATACCCATACGAATAGGAACCCATACAAAGTTTTTCCCAAATTGTGCAGCATATTAACATTGTATTTTTACTAATGTCAGGTGTTTTGAAAACATCGTATTCAGAGCTTTTAAAGAGCTCAATGAGTCAATGACTATTATAATCCTGCTTTGGGATATTGTTTTACAGAAATAGAGAGGTGTGGCTACTGCCTAAAGTTCTGCGGTATAGATATTTTTTTTATGTGGTATATATTTTTTTAATAAGTTGAGTTGTAATATAAATATAGTTATTAATGACTTTCATAATTTTGTTTGTAAATAATTTGTACATTTACCTACTTCTTTGTATAAATGAATGAAATTACTTTCATCTCGATTACATATTGCCATTAAGTGAAATATATTGTAATTAAAGCTCCTAGTACCTAATTACCAATCAGGACTTCCGCATAACAAATTTATGAAACAACTAAAAAAAAAAATCCAAAAAAATACGAGTATTTTAACCAAAATTGTTACAAATGATTATGAAATTACCACTAAACGATTACCCTTACGATTATGTCAAGTTAATATATGTATACGGGTATTATTTGTATTTATATTTTTTTCTCTATTTTTTTTTTTTTTATTCTTTATATTATTATTTTCTGATTTATTTTATAATATAATTTACTATATTATTTATTTAGTTTAGTTAACGTGTTTTTTTTTAAACTTATTTTTTAAAATTTATTTATTGTTATTTTATTTTATATTGATCTAATATTTTTTTAATTTAATTTTGTAACCTATTGTAAAAATTGCATAAATGGATTAATTTTCATCCAAATAAAAAAAAAAAAGGATTTCCTTTCAAAAAGAAAACTTGAAATATTTTTTCAATAAAACAATTTGATTCGAAAAAAAATTAGTATTTTATTTAGGTATAGATTGGTTTATATTTAAAGTGGCCAGATGTTCCATTTTAAAAAAGTACCTTTTTTTTTTTTTCTTTTTTCTTTCTTATTTAGGTTTTTAGAGACACGTCCTACAACCTTTTTTGGGAGGTATATTTCTGCCTTTTTAATTCATCTATTACTAATAGTTTTCCGTTATGAAATTCTTTGATCTCATCCCAGCTCTGTTTAGTTCATGAGCGGATCCCTCATATCTGAGTAATTTAGCCTGTTTATACGTTAATATCGAGATGTGTTATGATGGTGTATACAGAGAGAGCTACAGATACAGAGCCGTGGGACAGAGCTAATCCTAGCCTGTTGGCCATTAAGCGGGCTAGAGGGCTCAGTGTTTTTGTTGCGACTGTGCCCTGGCTGGTGGAATTTATGCGCTTACTGGGCAGTTTGTCTTGCCAATGTATTTACCACCACTTGCCGTCCCTATAATACCGCGCTCTGCTTTATCTGTCCCGGGCTATAAATTATTGCTCTTAATAACCGCTTTCGCTCCACTAGACCTACCTCACCTCGGGAAAAAAGTAATCATTTTCGGAAATAATGTCTCGAACTCTATTAAGTTAGCTGAGTCGATCGATACAAAACAAAACAAAAATATCCGATATCAATGTACCAGTTTAAGCCAAGAAAGACACGTTGAAAAACAAAAAAAAATAATATGATTATGTCATGAAGATCTCCAAATTCTATGTATTATTTGCAAATTATATTGGAGTTCCATAGACTAATTGCAAACGCTTAAAATTCAACATCACTTCTAAGGACATTGAAACATTTAAAACATGAGCATTTAGCTTAACAGATTATATATTGAATTTTAAAAATATAAGACAAGAAATAACATGTTTATACTCTCCTAAGAAGGCAAAATGGGAGGTCTTCTAATAGATATCTTTACCTTAAGTAGACAGAGTAAAGGAACGAAAGGGGTATTTTGGGTAGTTAGGTAAATACATTTTCATTCATAAATTTATTGTATATCCTTCCAGATTTATTGTTCCCAAATACTTATATTCATTTATTACATCAAGGACCTCCCCGTGGCATAGTATTTCAACACATTCTCCTTCTTTCCTTGAGGGAATTAGAGCCGTGCTTTTTCCCCTATAAATTTACCCATTAATAAAATTTAAAAAAAAAATTGTTGATTTAGAGTACTATTTTTCTTTTTTCTGTTCTTCTTCGAGCCATTGGCGTAAAGAGGCCTCGATCCAGCACTGGCGGTCCCCTCGGTACCTTTATATGTGTGTATATATATATATATATATATATATATATATATATATATTATATATATATATATATATATATATATATAATATATATAGTTATGGAAACCCAATGGTATTAGAGATAATAAATAAATGTACACTATCCCCTCTCCTAGAAACTGTATAAAAGGGGCACCCCCACCTTCGCCCGCTGACACTCTGCTTCTACACGTTGTGATGCCAGTTTGTTCAACACGAAGTCCTTGTATTAGGCTATAAATTGTGCTTTTTCTTGTATAATGTATGTCTGTCAATAAAAACGCTCTTTTTAAAAAACTCAGTCCCGCGAACCTTTTATTTAGCTGGCGCCCGAACGGAGGGACATTTGGAAGGTTAACGTACATTTGGAAGCGTTAACGTAACTTCGCGGCAGTTCTATCTTATTTCAGGTACAGAACGGCGTATACCTCTTTCCACTGGCATGAGAAGATTGGGAGCTGAGTATTAGTACATCAGCAGATCTTCAAAAAGTCTTTGGGAGCGCTTTGGTATTCCAATACCTTGACCAAAAGGACCTTCATCCTCTCTTGATAAAGAACCGACGGGAAGGAGCTAAAGGCGAGCGTCATCAAGAAGACATAAATTAAAAAAATATAGATAAAGATTCAATAGATCAATATAAAATAAAAAAATAACAATAAATAATTTTAAAAAATAAGTTTAAAAAAAAACACGTTAACTAAACTACATAAATAATTCCGATAATAAATTATGTATTAAATATTTAAAAAGGGGAAAAATCAGAAAAAAGTAATAATAATATAAAGAAATTAAAAAAAAAAATAGAGAAAAAAATATAAATACAAATAATACCCGTATACATATATTAACTTGACATAATCGTAAGGGTAATCGTTTAGTGGTAATTTCATAATCATTTTTAACAATTTTGGTTAAAATACTCGTATTTTTTTGGATTTTTTTTTTTGGAACCTCCAGATTAGAATCAAACGAAAACATCGACCTTATGTAGTTGTTTCATAAATTTGTTATGCGGAAGTCCTGATTGGTAATTAGGTACTAGGAGCTTTAATTACAATATATTTCACTTAATGGCAATATGTAATCGAGATGAAAGTAATTTCATTCATTTATACAAAGAAGTAGGTAAATGTACAAATTATTTACAAACAAAATTATGAAAGTCATTAATTGAAGCTTATTATTTGTAAGAGAGAAAACTGATAACTATATTTATATTACAACTCAACTTATTAAAAAAATATATACCACATAAAAAAAATATCTATACCGCAGAACTTTAGGCAGTAGCCACACCTCTCTATTTCTGTAAAACAATATCCCAAAGCAGGATTATAATAGTCATTGACTCATTGAGCTCTTTAAAAGCTCTGAATACGATGTTTTCAAAACACCTGACATTAGTAAAAATACAATGTTAATATGCTGCACAATTTGGGAAAAACTTTGTATGGGTTTCCTATTCGTATGGGTATAATTGGAAATGAGCTCGCCGATGTGGTGTCTAAACAAGCACTTTCCCTCACAGGGCGAGTGGCTGCTATTCTCACTCCATCTGAAGTTTCCCACTCAAAAAACCAATGATTTAGTCATGAATACTTTTTAGATGCCACAGGACAACTATTTTATTTTAATTAAAACTTTTCAAAAAGTTTCGTTTTGTCATTTTATTGAATTTGGTTGACTCATACAAAGTACTTCCTTCATCTGTGTCTTCGGTAGATCTCAGTCAATTCACCACACTATATGGATCCTCAGGTTCTCATTCCAAAACCGTTCCCCTATGATGTGTCTGAGGAGTTCATTGACTTTCGGGATAAGCTGTTGGAATTGCATTTTTTTTTAAGTGTTTATATATTTTATAAATATAGGCCGATTGCTTAAAGCGAAATTAGAATTGTCGTATGCACTTACAAATCGTTGAAAACTAATTGAGTATAAATAATATTGTATTAAATATAAGCTGAAAAATGTATATAGCATGCTAAATCAAACAACATTCTGAGGGAAACCAAAACATCAACTATAATGGTACTCACTCAGGACTGGTGTTGAAGACGTCGAAGTCCTTGAAGATAAGCTCAATAACTTCGTGCGAGCCTGCGATAAATGTGTACAGGATGCAGTCTATTCCGGCAGGGTAGGGCTTGGGGTAGTCTGGGCTGGAGAACCGGCCGTACTCTTTGCCGTACGTCCCGGAATAGATCAAGCACTGACATCCTAAACAGATTTTTATTATTATTTTATTTTTTTTTAGTATTATTGCTTTTAATAAAAGCTATAATTTCGTAAGCCACTAAATATATTTTACATACAGCCTCATATTCGTACAAGAAATGCTAACTACTATACATGTAATTCACTGTCTGATATATATCACATATTAATTTCTATAATAAAAAAAATAAATAAATAAAATATAATAAAATATTGTGACATTTAATAGTTTTAATTAAAGTGATTATCTATATTATAGGTATCAATAGCAAATGTAACAATAAGGTCTTTATGGATGAGTTTGTTTGTAACATAATAAGGAGCATTGAGGATTTTACGAAGGGTTTTGGATTGTATAGATTTGATACGAGATGATTTGAAAGGTTTAGTGGAGCTCCAAAGCTCAACTCTTTTTGTCCGAATGGGTCTAATTACTGACATAATTACACAACTCTTTTGTAATTTATTGGGAGCTTTGAACGCTTGCCTAGTAACTGTTGGAGTAGTCGGAAACGAACAGCAGTTTCTTGTTTTGTTTTTTAAATCTGGTATGTATAGAGGAAGTAAGAATATAAAATCCTTATATTAGTAAATAGCATTTTATTTTACTAACTGCAAAATTCAATGACTCGAAATCTATATTAAAAAAAAAAAAGCCTAATGCATCTCAATGTTTTCAGCAAATACAAACATTCTAGTACTATTTTACAATGTACTTGCAGAGCTTACAGTATCATATGTCCCAATAACAGATGAAGACGAAGAGTACATTCCCGAACTTCATATTGTTGTCGAAAGGAGAGATCGTTGGTCGATATCTGCCTAAAACAATTCGCTCTCTCCCCTCCTCCCCCTACCGCCCGTCATGTTTCCTGTTCCCGATCCTTGGGCTCCTTTTGTGACCAACCACTAGAAGGCCAGCGATTTCCTCCAAAAGAAAGTTCATCAAAGCGAATTTCTTTTTGTCATTCTGGGAGGGGGGAGATCTTTTCCTGTTTTCGAACCGTTTTCTTGCGGAACTGTGAAAAATAAAAACAGGTCCATCTACAAAATCATCAGATTTATCATTTGTCTGATAAACAATTTTTATGGAGACCTAACTAAAAATTATTATTATTTATTAGCTACATAATAAAAAAAAATTCAAAAAAATTACATTTCATGCGAAAGTGACAATTGTGGCTTTAAAAACGATTATTATTTAAGAAGACTTTATTTTAAAAAATATACTAAAAGATTTAATCCCTGTGACATCATAGTCTTCACCTATTGGTATCTAACCAGGTTGAACTAGTAAACAGCTTTTAAAAAAAAATTGCTTTATTTTAATAAATTAATATAACCATAAGTGTTAGGTTATATATAATATTAATATTGATATTAATTATATTAATACTTATTTATATTAATACATAGTAATGCTTGGTAAGTATATTTAATTTATTTTAGTGCTATTATATTATCTATGCACGAATTGAATGATTTCATTTTAAAAGCATGTACTTATAAAATCAATAATACTGAAACAACTTAGTAGTCATCACCCAATTTTTATTTTAAAACTTATCACTGACTGTTTATATAAGGTGTACTTATCTTAATGTTAGAGTCTAAGCTAAGTGTTCTCAAAATCTTTCTCTACAGCCTCCTGTTCTTCCACATTTTCAATGAAGTCTTTCCTCTGCATTCTTCCTCTCCTTCTCCAGCATTCTTTTACCTTTACATCACTAAAACTCCATTACATTTTATAAGGAAAGTGTCTTCGGAAACTCAGGACGTTCCTATGTTCTCATCATCTTTACACCAACTTCATCTTTTCCTTCCGCAGAGAATACTTATTTGGCACATAACTTTTTCAAGTTATCAAGACCCGTCACCCTCCCTTCATTTACAGTATCCAGCAATTCAAGTCCGTAATCCAATCACAACCAAAAAGATCTCGTCTTTCGGATCACTATACTCCATCATACAGAACTACTGCATTCCAATGTTCCTTTCTTGTCCAACTCTCTATTATCTAGAATCCTCTACCCTCTTATATTCTCAATTCTTCTTCCCTCGGAACGTTTACAACACTCTTCTTTTATCACCTTTTTTGTTTCCGAATTTACGGTCTTAAATGTCTCATAATTTATGACATTCTAGGATGTCATCTAAGAACTTTTCATCACTTAAGATGAAAGTCGTGATCTCTAACAAGAGATATTTCGAAGTTCCCGTAGCAATGGGGGTTCGTATTTACACCAAAAATGGGTACCCATATTTACACCAACTCCACGTAAGAAAGATGGCCACTATCACATGTAAGCAAAAAGCGTGCGTGACTAATGGTGTACTTCAAAAATTAGCTTAAGATCTCCGCTTTCAAGATATTATTGTGAAATTAATTTTCAAATAAACATAAGATCATAAAACAAAACCGATTTCACTTGTCTTTTAAAATTTTACAGTCCAGAATGAATAACAATTGTTACAATAACTCAAGCTGCATCCACACCAGTTTAATAAATGGTTCCAACTTCTCACTGCTATCTTATATTATCAAATGGATATATACAGTCCTCGCCACCAGTCTTCAATATCTCCTTTAGCCATTAGAGAGGGGTGCCCATATTTACATATTTTTCTCTATAATCTATGTAACAAAGTGCAAAAATTATTGTATATTTTAGAAGTGATATGTTCGAATATTTAAATCTAGTTTTAAATAAAGTAATTCCAATAGAAGAGACAATTAATTCATTAATCCTAATTGTATTGATCCTTCTATACCACCATGCGCACCTCAAGTGACACCAGGCTTACATGATGAAAAGTATTCAAGGAAGAACAGGAAAAACTCTTGCTGAAATATAGACGATGTGTCAGGACCAAACAGTATGAATGGATTGACGACCCTCTCGCTATAAACGACAGAAGAGAAAAAAAAAATCATAAATTTATTACTTTCAAGAAAAGGAAATTATTATTTGAATTAATAAATGCATTAAAATTAAATAACTTCAATGAATAATCCTGCTCCAAGCAAAAAAAAAACAAAAAATAAAAACGTGAATTACCAGTCCTAAAAGACTGCTGTTAATATTTCACTACCTTCCACCTCAGGCAAATTTAAGTTTTAAACGTCTAAGTTGAATTTTTAACCTATTAATGAAAAAGTTAGGTTATTGGAAAACTTCAAAGATCCTAAAACTTCTACTTTTTTTTTTTATCCACTTTTATAAAAGTTCTCGATATTTTCAATTTCATTGGTTACTTTACTAGGTTATTAATCCATATAATAAAATTTAAAATATCATAAATAAATAATTTATGATTTATTCTAACAAAGATGGCCCTGAGAGTTTTAGAATTTAGATATCAAAAAATCTAAAGTTAGTATTTAATTTTTAATTGTTTGTATGACCCACAACTTCTAAGGTAACACATTTATTATTTTGATGACTAAAAAGAGGAAAGTCTCTCTTCTTTTTTTTTTAATTTATGTTTTCATAACATTGCAGTTTCTAAATACATATTTTTAGCTCTTTTGATCAGCTGAGAGTTTGTGGTACTTATGTAATGTTATTTTTTTGAAAATGCATGAACGAGCAGGGAAGTTGAAATAACTCATTTAAATTTGAGGTACACACACCGCATACTAGTTAAGCGTATACATTTGAATATCAGCAGTTATGACGTCATATTTTTTGTACGTTTAAAAATGTTATTTTATTATATTGTATTCTCTCCGGTGGTATATAAAATTTAGTATTGTATTGTGATTTAAAAATCCTAGATGTAATATTGCCTGCATAAGTTCATGGTTGTAATTGAAAAGTGAATGGATTCACAGTTACAGTTTTATGTAACGAAGAACATGTATTGGCTAGACAAGGCTTATTGTTCTTTGCTTGAATAGCGTCAAGTATCAATTATCTAGCATTTCTATTTAATCTATTTATTGAAAATTACAACTGTATTTTTTTTTTTAATCTAGTAAATATGATTACAGTAATAACAGTAATAATATGTTAATTGCGTGTGAAGCAACTACGCATTGATAGGACTTCAATGATAGTTCAGTATTTGAACTTTGGCCATCTTCTTTTCAGACGCCTCGAAGAGTTTTCAGGTACAGAACGGAAAGGAAGTGAGACTAGTGGATCAGAATGGTTATAGAGTTTACTATAAAAGAATTGGTATTCACTCTCTCTCTCTCTCTCTCTCTCTCTCTCTCTCTCTCTCTCTCTCTCTCTCTCTCTCTCTCTCTCTCTCTCTCTCTCTCTCTCTCTCTCTCTCTCTCTCTCTCTCTCTCTCTCTCTCTCTCTCTCTCTCTCTCTCTCTCTCTCTCTCTCTCTCTCTCTCTCTCTCTCTCTCTCTCTCTCTCTCTCTCTCTCTCTCTCTCTCTCTCTCTCTCTCTCTCTCTCTCTCTCTCTCTCTCTCTCTCTCTCTCTCTCTCTCTTTCTATCTCTATCACTCACTCTATGTATATATATAGACACTTAATGAAATTTGCAATTGTATCAACAAAAAAAAATACATCAAGCAAATATGAAGATAATGCTCATAATGACATCAATTGCTTGGAAACCCATTGGTAGGACTTCAATAAAAGCTCTACACTGGAAGTTCCCGAAGCCATCTTCTTTTCAGAGTCCGTGGAATGTCATGTAGAATAAAATGGAAAGAAATTTGAAATGTAAGTGGATTTGAATTATTATGGGGTTTACTATGAAAGGATTAGTATCTTGTTTAGGGTATATCAGCAACATATGGTACTTTAACTTTATGGATAGGTTTTTTGTGACAAAGTAAGCAGCATTAAGGATTTTGTATTGCGAAGGTTGGATAAGATAAATTATGTGGTTTAGTGGATCAGAACTCTGTGTGTCCAAATAGGTCGAATTACTGTCATATATTAAGTATTTTTTTATTAGTTTGCATCTTAGAGATTTTGTATTGTAAAAGCTGAAAAAGCCGAAAACGACGAACAGTTCTTGTCGTTTTAGTCTTGAACGTGGATTCACAATTAAAGGTTAGTCTAGTTAGAGTTCTACGTTGCGGATCTCTGTTATCTAGGATTAAAATTAAATTTGTGCGTGGGATGATAAGTAGCTGGGTAAAATCTTTTGTTTAAATTTTAGGTAATAAAGGGGTTTTGATAATGTATAAATTATTTTTATTTTTATGTCACTGAATATGTCTCAAATTTTAGGTTTTATGATGAAACATTAATAAAAGGAGAGTCATAGACACCTGGAATATAATAAAGTACATTAAAAGTTCCTGAAAAATTTAAATTTTACCTTTAAAAGATTTTAATATCTCAACTTAAAACCTCTTAAGAACTAAATCATAGGAAAAGTATTCAAGCCTCTTAAAATGAAAACAAAAATGAGTGCTACATATCTTCCTTGCCCATAAGACGTTAAGATATCTCCTGAGATAAAACAGATAAAAAACATTTAAACGAAATAAAAGCAACCGACTGAATTTAAAAAAAACTTACATAAACTTTTCTAGAAGACTGCCAATAAGCGTTTTAATTTCCTGAGAAAATTTCGCTTTGAGGGAGATATTAACTGAGTTTAGTGTTCTGTCTTTATCAAGTTTTTCATCTACGGAGGACTTAGCAACTTAGAAAGGCTTAAATGCCAATTCGAAGGCAATCATAATACTGCTATCAAAACGGCCTCTTGCTACCAAGGGACATAAACCGGGCCGTGAACCTTAAGAAAAGATAGTAAAAGTGACTCTAATGAATTATATTTACGACTGACGATGAATTTGTATGAACAGCTATCTGTGATAAACAGCTAGAACTAGAAAAAACAACTAACAATAAAAAAAAATAATATTAAAGATGAATATGAACAGGTTTAAAATTCCGATCTGATGATTCTAATGGATGAGTCTAATGATCTATAACTATTAGTAAATAACATTTTTTGATTGTATTAGCCATTTATGTGTTACAGACTCTTAAACATGACCAAAACTAACTTTTTGAGACAGTTGGCGAAAATCATCAAATTTTGACAATCGAATGTGGCTAAACAACTACATAAAATTCAGCTTAAGAGATGTTTTTAGAAGCAAAATTTAATATAATTTAATTTTGTAAATAACGAATTTTTCGATTTAAAGCATTTTTGTATATTTTCCTTGCAAAAATCTGAAAAAAAGTACAATAGTGTTGGGGTTTTTAGCCCCCCAAAACTTTTCCCCTTATCAAATATAGTCACATTTTTGATATTTTATTCTCAGGACCCCATCTGGAAAATAATGTATCATAAAATCTACTACTGCAACTTTTGCAAAGCAGACACCCGTTTGAAGGTATTTCGTCTGAACTAAGTAAGAACATTAAAACAAATTTTTGCAATTATTGTATTGTCACTGGACCTTTTCAAGATATTCAGATAGCTGGAAATCGGTAAAAAATACGATTCAAGATTCCGTTACATACAGGTGAAGTTAATAAAAGCATATTAATAATCTATTTTCTTCTTTATATATCAATCTAAAAACTTTATATTTTTTAAATAAACGCGATATTGAAAACATTTAATAAGTAGATACAGAGATATCATCATTGTTAGGTCAACTAAAAGTAAAAGTAATAGTCCTATAAGTAAACATTATCCCTTATTTAAAAGCAAGTCAAGGAAATAATAACTAAGCTATATCTTAAAAAAAAAAATAAATAAAAAACATTAAATTAAAAAAAAATAGTAAAGATGATTGTATGTGTTTGTATATATACAGTAGGATATTGATAATCCGGGAGAATTGTTAAGAAGAGGTCATCCGAACTAGCCAATCCTATTAATTATTAACGTACAATTGAAATGATTATCTACAAAAATCATAACAACATAACATGAAGATAAGCATTTATGAACAGTTCAACTACAGAAAAACATATTTTTGTTGTAAAATGTTCGTTATTTTGGGTTGAATTGTTTTCTGCGAATGGGGTTCGAAGGCACGGTCCCTCATACTACGGTATCGGCGTTGAAACCCGTAACACTATTTATTTGTTGGTTAAAATGCCGAGCTTATTCACGAATAATTTCAACCCTTTAGGGACATTTAGTCTTTTCTGCTGAATGAACCAAATAAAAACAGCATTACCTACTGGATTGTCTAGCTGTTTAAGAGTATTACAACCACCCGGTTCTTGTTATGTGAGGGTTAAATCTAAAGCTTATTATTCTTGGCGTTGCCAACGGTGAATTTACCAATCTCCTGTCGCGAAGCCATCACCGAATTCCTCCCAAGTTTTCTATTATTTATCTTTACATCTATTATTTCAACTTCTATGTCCTCTCTTACCCTTGCTTTGATAAGGTTGCTTGGTTTATGGGAGCTGTCAGGTGATCTCGAGATGAAGCTGAGGAGACTGATGAACTGTATCATTAGATTTATCTTTGGGATCCCTAGGGGATCAAACGTTACTTGCCGATATTATGAGCTTGGGTGCCTTTTTCCTAAATTCCGACGGCAATACTTTCTGGGTTACTTTCCTATTCCAATCTCTAAAAACCTTTATAAATAAACTATATTCTTCATCTATTAACTCTGCGCTCTTCTATCCACCTCCTGTATATCCCCTATCCTAAAACTGCTTCCTTTGACAAATCCTTCATCATTCATGCTACTTCCTTCTGGAATTCCCTACCCACTTCTATTCGTAAAGCAGCTTTCTTAAGTTCCTTTGAAAATAATTTATCTCTGTACCTTTTAGACAATCAATCTTCCGTAAATATGTAAATAATTAAATAAATACTTAGAATTCCTTTTTTTTTTTCTTTCTTTCTTTCTTTTATATATATACATATTTAAACGATTGTGTTTTATGTTATAATTTTTTTTTTCCTGTCAAAAATGTATGGCGTAATTACTGAAGCATTTAATATTTAAATAATACGGCCAAACAATTGTACTTGCAACTGTGCATTATTATTATTCTTAGGGCGCTGTAAGTCCCAAAATAAAGTTTTTATTTTCATTTTCATCTTTCCATTAAGTTAAATATTTCAACATTGTCCTTAAATATGAGACTTATATGTTTCCGGAGAGCTATTATAATACAAAACTCAATGGTAGACGTTGCACTCCATATCTTATTTAAAGAAAACAAAACAATAAAAGGTGTCATGAAAGGTAGAAGAAGAAAAGTAAAAATGTTGGAGGTGAGCCATGTAGAGGGGGTCGACCGGACTACCGCATCGTCCGGATAATAACGTATCCGGATTTTTGAGGTCTTACTGTACTGAAATGAAATGATAATAATCTTTATTCTGAGACTTACAGCCCCCTAAGAATAACAAGATTGTATAATAAGGCTGTATAATACTCTGGCTATCTTAATTTTAAACGAAGATAACAATATGTATAAAAGATAATATATGTATGTACAAGTGAAAATTCAACTTTTGGTATAAATATAAACATAACAGAAAAAGAAGAGAAAAAATAAATTACAATATGTTGATATACTAATTATATGCTAATATAATAATTACATTGCGTTCAGGAAGTAGAAAGAAATATAAAAATGAAATCGATAAAGTAAAATAAAAATAATGAATTGAAAGGAAAAGATATTCAGAGTAAAATAATTTAGAACTACTTGAATGTTCCTAAGACAAAATATTTACAAAAACAAAAAAAAAACATGTATATACACATCTACTTCTATTCAGGTAGATATAGGTTTTCACACATTTCTGTTCACAAATACTAATTTATAAAATAGCATATGTAAACAATGCATGAAAATAAGCAATTATTAGGGAAACAAATAATTGAAATAAAAACAAATTTATTTATATAATGATATTGGTATCGGACTTGCTTAGATGACTAACATGATTTTTAATTATTACTGATACTGGCTGTATCTGACTTGGATGTAAGGAGATATTGGAATAGGGGAGTTTTAATGAGTTTAAGGAAGAAGCATATTTAGCTTTGGGAGGGATTGAGTTCCAAAGGGTAGTGAATCGAGCTTAGAAGGTGTGTTCATATAATGCTGTTCGATGGAAAGGAGTACATAGGTCAGAGGAAGGTGATCTTGTGAGTTGGAAGTGGACGGAAGATTTAAATTTCAATAGGTTATAGATGTAGGGTCGGCGATGGTTATTAATGACATGGTACAGGAAAGTGCAGTGGAAATATTGTCTACATGCGGATAGATAGAGCCATTTTAAGGAAGTGTAGAGGTGTGGGACATGGGAACGCCTCGGGGTTTTGAAAACAAACCTGATGAAAATGTTCATAGTTCGCTGTAATCTGTCTCGGAGACCCGCCGAAAGGCCCCGATACACCACACAACCATAATCAAACTGAGGAAAAATGAATGAGTAAACTAGGAGTTTCCGTATGGGTAAAAAAACGAAATTGCGGTACGATGAAATAATTTGAGGATTCCTATTGATTGTCGGGCTATTCGGATTAATAGAGCCTTCCAGGAAAAGTTTTGGTCACGAATGATTCATAAGTTTTAGGCGGAGGAACAGAAAGTGATAGGCAGATTTTTCAGGTTTAGGGCTGAGAAATTGTTAATGGATCTGAGAAGGGAACTTATTTATATATATATATAACTTGAGAGGAGAAACTGGCTATTGGTAGGACTCCATTGGCGAATTTTAAAGTATATATCGTGTCTACAGCGAATAATTAAGAAAGAGATGGCAGCTCATTTCATTTAAATCATTGAGTAAATTTTTATTATTTTTTATATCAAATTTACTTTAATGTAGCAGGACCACAAACAATACGGTGACCGGAACACAATCACTCTGCCATGAAACAGAGATCATTTGGTAGGGGAGGGATAACGACCTTTTAATTCGAAACCAGGACTGGCCACCGTTAAAGCACAATTAGAGGCACTTAGTGTTAGCAGCAATTATCGATAAATCGACAGGCTACAAATTATCGATTTTAGCGGCTTCCAGTGCTCCTCGTTAACAATGGCCGCTAATGGCCCGAATATTATCAACAACAGCCAATTTATATCTGTTCGATTAAATCGAAAAATATATCGACTCTATTCCCACTGTCAAGTGCCAGTGGGTATTCTGGCTTTATATTCTAATATTATACTGAATACGTGTCCCAACTGTTTAACTTCCCTTTTGATATTTCTTTTTTTACTCCAATAGATAATAAAAGTATTTCTCTATTCGGCATTAAAATAACTATATGTATATACTATTGTGTATTATGTTTTCGAAATGAAATAAATTACAATCACAATTAGAGGTTTTTTAAAAAAAGATTCGCTCTCTCGTTTGTTGAAAATCAAACTTTATTAAAAATAAAAAAAAAATATTAACACTGTTAATTATTGTAATTAACCGCTAATGGCCCGAATTCCCTTTTGATATTTCTTTTTTAACTCCTTTAAATACGTGTCCCAACTGTTTAACTTCCCTTTTGAGAAAATAAAAGTATTTCTCTGTTCGGCATTAAAATAACTAAATGTACGTATATACTATTGTGTATTATGTTTTCGAAATGATATAAATTACAATCACAATTAGAGGTTTTTAAAAAAAAGATTCGCTCTCTCGTTTGTTGAAAATCAAACTTTATTAAAAATAAAAAAAAATATTAACACTGTTAATTATTGTAATACCGTTACAATTTTAAAATAAAAATGGCGCAAAATTATATAATGTTAGTTAGGGCTGCATAAAAAAAATACAAACGTGAGAAATAATTTCTTGCACAGTATACATTTTTTGTTTTGTGTATTTATTTTGGTATGGGTTTTAAGGTCTAATCTCACTGTAGGATAATAAATATTATATTTTAAAAATCTTTCCAAAAAAATTATATTTTTTATAAAATAAATTTTTATTAACTTTTTCAGCCCTTTATTAAAACAATAATTTATGAACTAAGCCAGTGATCATGTCATGTTAACAAATCATGGATATGAAAAGGAAAACAATAAAAATAAAAAGTGTTTGTTCTTAGGACCACACTGGAAGTGTAAACATGTTTGACTGATCTGAATGTTTAAATAAATCTAAAGATAAAAGGAGGGGCAAATAAGGTATAATATTTTTTTTAAAAATGATTATTCAAATGAACTTCATATTATTATATAATAGGTAATTATCTGAATGGTATGTATTGCAGATACGTCTAACAGTACATGACGCGAGTTTGCTTCTGTTCTTTTGTTTTTGCCCTATCCCAAAAAGTGCCAAACGGGCAAAAAGAAGTTTCACACTTCCAAAACGTTGGAGAACAATTGTACTCCACACGACTTCCCGCGTCCATACAGGCTAGTGATGGACGGTTTATTGTTTTTAAATAAAAAATAAGGCCTATGAAATTGGCAGAAACCTCTACATATAAAATAGTTCTGTACTACTTTCTTTTTTTTCTTTTTTTTTTCCAGTTGAATTCTTCTGACCAAGTTCATAAATAACTCATTTATTGTATATTTTCCAACCAAACAAACATTATATACATTCGATGTTGTTTATTTTTTTTGTACTGAGGGAACAAATATTTTATTTTAGAATACAAATAACGCTCACATTTCTTGTATATGTCATTTGATGTATTTATTTTATTCTTTAAACAACACAACTTTATCTGCCCTCGCATGATATACAGAATAAACAAAATAACTAACTAAAATTTTTGAGTGTGATAACGACAGTTATGTAAATGTGCGTAACAAACAGTCTTATCAACATATCACAAAACCTGGTTTTGCCTGTTCCCAGTTTTAGCTTTAACTGATCCTGATGAAAAATTAACGAAGCGTTAAAATGCATAAGATTTCGACTGTACGACCATATATATACAACATATTTTTTTGTCCCAGTTTGACGTGAGCGTTTCACCAGAATCGAAGAATCAAGTCTATTGAAACATTTAAACTCTTTTTTCCCTAGCATTGTCCTTGTCGATTGCTGTAGCAATTGAAAATTCTGTATAATATCAAATATAATATAATTGAAATATAAGTGTACGATAAATTTTCGATAATTGATTTTTGTTAAGAATAAAGGTGGTATGTCCTTATCACCGCCTTGACATAGTAACAATCCTAGATTCCAGGTTAAGCAAATGATGGTTCCAGGTGAAAAAAATTATTTAAATTGCTTTTTGTTATTATCCTTAACCCACACATTATTTCAACTATTGAAATCACTATAAAAAATATTCTTCTATTTTGTTTTTAATAATTTCGGCAACAATATGATAAAAAAGAATATGTGTTACTTCTCAGAAAACTTATTTATTTTACATTAAAAAAAACAACTAAAATTTGTTGTATATTAAAAATGAAAAACAATTTAAAATAATTTTAATTTAGTCGCTAGAGTGTAAGGAAGTTTTTTGTTTGTTTTTTTTTCTCCATTTTTGTTAAATTTGGCCTTAGCATAATAGAATTAAAATACAAGAAACTGCTCGTCGTTTCTGACTACTCTAATATTTACTAGACAAAGCTCCCAATAAATTACAAAATACTTATTTACATGAAAGAAATTAGATTCATTTGAACATACGGAGTTGAGCTTAGGGGCTCTACTAAACCTTCCAATTATTCACGTATCCAATCCTTACATTCCAACATCCTTCGAAAAATCCTCAATGCTCCTTATTACGTCACAAACAAACTTATCCTTATAGACCTTAAGGTTCTTAGGGATTTTATCTAGACAAGAGAAACAAGATTGAGAAGAACAAGAAGCTGCACGTCGATTTCGACTGCTACAACTCCTACTTGACAAACGTTCAAATCTTATTTATCAGACATATTGGGACGAACGGTATAGAGTTATGGGGATCTACCAAACCATCCAATGCATTCCGTACCCAATCCTTAAAATCCAAAATCATGCTACTTACTTTGTAACAAATGAACTGATCCATAATTACTCTTAATGTGTTCCTGATTTGACACGAACCAGATATGTTTCTTTTCATAATAAACTTACTCCTCATCCAAATCCACTTGTTGCACAACTTGCTTCCCATTCCATTCCTGGAAATCCTCGGAGGCATCTGAAAAGAAGATGGCCTCGAGATCTTCTTCCGTTGTAAATATTTCATCAGAGTACTACCATATTAGTTTCATTAGTTACTACCATATTAACTTCATTAGAAGTTTTTATCAAATTATTATTTTTATTGTAAACCGCTTATTTACTAGATGTATTTTTATTCAGTTGTAAATTTCTATTAATAAAAAAAAGGTCATCTTTTTTGCAGATTTCGCCCAAACAAGATACTTATGCCAATAATTATGCCTTTCAAAGTATACTCCATACACACTCGTATCCACTTGTCTCCCAACTTCACACTCAATACCCGATAATCCTCCGAGGCGTCTGGAAAGAAGATGGCCAAGATACCCTCTAATGTGGAACTATTGAAGTAGTAAGTGAGTAGTTCTTTACATGTTATCAACATGTCATTGTAATAATTTTCCTTAAATATAATTTATACAGTTGTAAATATCAATATTTTTTTTTTTTAAATAGCCTTAGAAATGGAGCCAGTGCTAAATTTTACATAAAAGATAAGATCTAACTTAATGTTGCTGTTATGCTTATGAATAGCATGTGCTTGCTCAAGCGTCGATATATACTCTGCTGAAAAGTAGCTAACTTTTATTATCTAAACTATAATAGTAAATTATTCTTTCCAAAGAAGAACCATTGAGCTCCCAGAAGATAATTAGTTCCCAATAGATAATCAAGTGCATATTGAGCCAAGACTTGCCGCGGGCCGTTATCGGAGGACAGGCACTGTAACCTGGGGCTACGGGCCAATATGTCTTCCGGGATGAAATATGCAGAGGACCGAGGGCTGTAAATCCTTAGCTGCTATTGGCAGGACACCCTTCCAGGACACTTTTTCTCTCTCTTCAGCGAATCCTTTCCTCCTGGCGCAGCTTTTTATCATCCGATTACCTCCTCCAGGTGTCCCCGGGACATGGTCCTCCGAGATTTATTTCCCTCCAGCATCGAAGTGATGTTTCGGTTTAGCGTATCAATTCGTCGACCAGCCCTTTACATAAAGACATCACGATTTTATCTCTGTTTTTTAGAAGCGAAAAAAAATAAAGTATCAGCGAAAATGGAAATAAAGAGTCTTATATCTATAAGATCTTGTTTTGGAATATAGAAGGAAAATAATTTTATTTTGTGAAAAGACTAAAACGACAAGAAACTGCTCGTCGTTACAGACAACTTCAACATTTACTAGAGGAACGTTCAAAGATTACAATAAATTACAAATGAAAAAAAAAATTGAAAAAACACTATAATTTATAAAGGGTTTAGGGTTTAAACTCTCAAAAGGCGCAATCCTAGACCGGCAAGGACGTGCGCGCGTATCTAGCAAATACCACTTGTTTGTAATATGCATATATGCCGTTCTAATCGCCATATCTATGTTATATACACGTCACATGGATTAATAAAAAGTTACAATAATAGTTTAATTAAGAATGAACATACTATGTTTTATCAGTTTGTTTTTTTTCACCGCTCTCATAAATTCAGAAAAAAAAATTCAAAATTCCATTATAAAAACGACAAGCTATGCTAAATTATAATTAAAAAACTAGTTAGAAAAAAATTGAAAAAAAATTTTTAATGCTGCAAGAAAATAAACTGCCTACATCCCTCATACTTGAACCGTTCTTTAGTTTGTAAACATGGCCTGCATTGTTTTTTAGAAAAGTCTTGAATTTTATCTCTTTTTGTTTCCCACGATGCTCTTTCTGTAAGACTCGCTTTTTTTAAAATTTTTTTAACGAAATTCTCCTATCACTTTCGTACTTCTCTTTTGTACGTGTTCTTAAACAATTTCATCCTTGTAGAAGTTTTCTGAGATGTCTTCTTCTCTATTTTGGTGAAAAATTAAATATTTTATTCCGTAGAATGCCTTTGGAATACTCGGTCAAGACTGTTGTTTTTTACCGAGAAATTGCGGTAAACATGAAATGCCTGATTATTATTGATAAGTCCCTAATAAATGTCAAAAACGACATTATCTTATTTTACAAATTTCTTGCATCATAGAAAAAAGAAGAAAGTGTCATTATCTATTATTTATTACATATTAATATTAAATATAATTATTTAAATATAAAAATATATAATTATTAGAGAATGTGTTAAGAGCACTAATAATCATAAAATAAAATCATACTAAAACAATAAATGGAACACTAACTCATTCAGTGACTATTAAAGAACTATAATTTAGATTTAAAAATGAAATAACCTGAAATTTAACACTTTTTTTCTATTATTCGGAACTTTCCTGAACCGAAGCAATCCTGATAATATTTATAACTTGGCAACTATACAGTACACCTGACCCCTTCTCCGACAACGAACTCGACTAACTTCTATCCCTGAAAAAGTTTCGAGAAAAGTTACACTTCCCAAGTTACGCTGGGCCGCAGAAATATCCCATGAACAATAATCCTACCGTAGGGATTCAGAAGAGATGTCTGTGAACTCACACGGGCGTTTTATTTGAGCGCTGTTATCAACACGCAAGAAGCCACGAATTTGCCGCTAAATTAGACTCACCACTAAGTGGTCTCAGTTTCAACCAGCATGCTCCCCTTGGCATTATGAGTTATCATTTTTAAATTTTTTTTTTATTGCATGGTGTAATAGATGGTTGCAAAAGAAACCAAAAAGTATATATATGGACGCAACAAGCGTGATCTAATTTTTCTATCCAAACGCGTAGCAAGTAGTGAGCATTGGTTTAGGAGGAAGACATCTATGTTCCTATGTTAAAGATACGTTCATAGGAAATGAGAATACATAGACACTCATAGCACATTCATAGGTCTTTCAATGAAATTGTAAAACAACTACAAAAATCAAACTTCAAAAAAAATAAATAAAAAATAATAATAAAAAAAAATAGAACTATTATATTCTCTCTCTCGATATATGTATAACATACATACATACATACATACACATATATATATATATATATATATATATATATATATATATATATATATTTAAGAGAGAGAGAGAGAGAGAGAGAGAGAGAGATCTCTTGGCTCTACATTTCCATAATCTCTAATCAAAGCAAGTAATAAAAGCATCAGAACTTCAGCTCTCACTCCGCCCGCTTAGTATGAAGCACCTGTGTCCGGCTTGTTTTTTGTAAAATGAATGTCTAAAAAGTTTTTAAGTTATGGCCACAGTTTTTATTATTTGCTTAAACAGCCGCACATAGGCCTATCAATCTGTAAATATATCCTTAAATGGTAAGGATTTCTGTTAATGTTTATTTATTTAAAAATTGTTCCATTTGGATGTTAGGTTAAAAGTTTATTTATTTAACAAGCTGTTATTTATATTCACCTAAACCGAACCTGTTACTTTTTTTTATTTTAAAGTGTCTCTAAAGTAAATAAGTTCCTATGTGATTTTTCCTAAATTGTAACTTTTCCTTAAACGTTGATTTTTCCTTAATTGGGCACACAAGTGCTTCAGCATATCTTTATATAAACTATTATTATTAAATATGTTGTAACATTTTGTAAAAAGCACATACATTAATCTCATTTTATCAATATTATCAAATATATGTATTTATATCATATATTTTCAAATATTTTTTTTTTAATAATGGTCCTTGAAATTGGAAATTTTATCACTATCAGAAATGAAAACTTGACAAAACTCACCTGAATACTTTTATCTCCTAAATAAAATTATTTCTCAAAAATGTACTTGAAATACGGAGTATTTTGATAATAATGTCAAATAAAAATATATAAACGGGAAATAAATAAATCGAAAAAAAATTATATTTATTTTTTAAAAATGTCTCCTTTGTTTACTTTTCATTTGTTTAGCGTATTGTGATGTAATATCATTATATCATAATTCGAGTTACTGAAGTTGGATCTGTTTGTATGATAATTATTTTTTATATCTTTTATTTAAACTATTTTATATTTACATAGCATTCAAATTATTTTTACTTTCGGTTTATTATTAAATTCCTCACATGTATAAATAAGTAAATTAATTTCTATTAATTGTAAATCAATTAGCTATTTACAGCAGTCCATTAATTTCAATTACTTATAATTTAATTTTTATTTAACTATTTAATAATTATCGCATTATCAGTACCAGGATACCCTTGAAATTATGGGTAGGGCGGTACTTTCAGCAGTGCATGTCTTGAACATACACAAACATTCCTAAGAATTTTTAATTATTCTAATTAATATGTACTGTGTATGTTCAGGGTACTAAATTTTATTTTCCTGTTTTATTTTACTAATAGATGTTCTATAAATATTATTACTGAACCTTATATGGGTTATCACCAAATATAAGTATAAATTAATATATGAATTTATTTATCATATTTTTTAATACAACTATAATGAGACATATATTTTATTTAAGGCATTTAAAATAATTAAGTAAAAGACGAAAATAATTATCTAATGTGAAATACCACTGAACCTGTTAGAAATCTATTGCTGCTTAATATATTTCTTTCCCATCTCATTTAATTCAATTATTATTGTTTTTGTTCATAATTTATTGTACAATTTACTTTACTAAATACAAAAATGTCTTCCTAAATTCTATTTCTGAAATGTTTTTTAATCTGATAATAGAACCATTACGACATACGAAACCAGAGGAGATAGACACAATAGCACAGGCTTCGTTGATAGCTCGAGATAACAGTTTAATTGAGATAAGAATTAAACTGTGTGTCATTCCGATGTATGTTTTCCTTTACAGTTCAACAGTGTTCGAGCATTTTGCGCCTTGATTCTGGTAAGTGTTTCAATTTGTTTTATTTTAGTTAGTTGTTTTATATATATATATATTAGCAATCCCAGTCACGGCTAATAGTTGCAGTTTTATTTGTTTATCGTTTAAAAATCTTGTATTGAAGTGCGCATTAATGAAATTGAGCATTATTTCATCAATGCTTACCGTTTAGAAGCTATGTTGCTTTGAATTAAAAAAGTCACTTTTGTCTACTTTTATTTAAAAAATATTGGAATTTTTGACACTCTCTAGTTTTGTTGGTGTTTCTCTGATCAAAAAATTCGACGGCTTTCTTGTTAAAAATTTTTTTGAGAAAATTGTTGTCATATAATGTCTGTCTCTAGGAACTATATTGGTTTGAATAAAAAAAGTCGATTTTAAAGCGCCTATTTTCACTCAACATTGTTTACTATGAATAATTATTGATTACTAATTTAATTGAATTATTAAATTAAGTAATTTGATTCCTTTAGTTCTAAAACACAAATGGGAAAGGCAGAAGATAGATAGCATCTATATCTATGATCTATTTTTTTTTTCCCAATCAGTGAGAAATTTAATTTTTTTTACTGCATTTTTATAATTGAATTATTCTATTAATTTTTTTTTTAACAGAAAAAATGCTTTAGAAAATGATTAAAGAAATTTTTATAAACTTTGATTTTTTTTTTTTTTATTCACCTATTGTTTTCAATAATGCTTTGATTATTTTTTATAGTTCCCTTCAGTTATTCGTTCCACCAAATTTAACATACGCTAACTAATAACAGTTAGGATTACTATAATCAACGATGACATTTTTCTCTTTATAACTGCCCAATTTATTAAAAAACAACTAAACATTTTTTTAAAAGATCAACTATTGAAAGGTAATGCTACGATGAGGGAAAAGAATATTAAACAATTAAATGTCCCATAGAGATAACATTTATTGTACAATTTGATGTCATTAAAGATGGCCTTGAATGACTAAGGCTTAAGGTAAATAAACTAAAATAAATTTATATGAAGACGCATTAATGAATATTAAAAACAAAATAAATAAATACATGCAAGATGCTAAACCATCAGCAGCAAATTTTTGATAAATATAATGTTTGAGAGACGCAACCTGTCAAAGTATTGGACAGGTGAAGACAGTCTTAATAATACTTTTATTTATGTTAGAAAATTTTAAACAAGTGGATTGAATTTCTAAAAAAAAAAAAAAAAAATAGAAGAGTTTTATTTATTTTTATTTTTTTTTTTTTTGGATGAAAGTAAAAAGAAAATACACACAAAAAAAAAAAAAAGTTGGTTCTTTAGCAAAACCATGGTTTGGAGTTATAAAAGAAGAAGAAGGAAATAAACTTTATTCGGGCAAAACTTGTCCCTTAAGAATAATATATGAGTGCAATACATATGACAATCATCTAGCTATGATAATTGAAGGGTTTATCCACTAAACGCTTCAGCTGGTGGGTTACCATCCACCAAACCTGAAGGATCACATTTTTAAAAAATAAAATAAGTTAATTGGATGAGGAATTTATATGCAAAAGTGTTAAGTAGCAAAAAAAATGTATGAAGAAGATGAAGGGATCAATCAAAAGAATATAGAATAGAACAGTGGTTTTTAATAAACGTTTAGTAAGCATCTCTCTCTCTCTCTCTCTCTCTCTCTCTCTCTCTCTCTCTCTCTCTCTCTCTCTCTCTCTCTCTCTCTCTCTCTCTCTCTCTCTCTCTCTCTCTCTCTCTCTCTCTCTCTCTCTCTCTCTCTCTCTCTCTCTCTCTCTCTCTCTCTCTCTCTCTCTCTCTCTCTCTCTCTCTCTCTCTCTCTCTCTCTCTCTCTCTCTCTCTCTCTCTCTCTCTCTCTCTCTCTCTCTCTCTCTCTCTCTCTCTCTCTCTCTCTCTCTCTCTCTCTCTCTCTCTCTCTCTCTCTCTCTCTCTCTCTCTCTCTCTCTCTCTCTCTCTCTCTCTCTCTCTCTCTCTCTCTCTCTCCTCTCTCTCTCTCTCTCTCTCTCTCTCTCTCTCTCTCTCTCTCTCTCTCTCTCTCTCTCTCTCTCTCTCTCTCTCTCTCTCTCTCTCTCTCTCTCTCTCTCTCTCTCTCTCTCTCTCTCTCTCTCTCTGTCAATATATATATATATATATATATATATATATATATATATATATATATATATATATATATATATATATATATATATAAACGAAATATTTGAAAAATTCAAGTTTTCCCCTTCAGTGAATTTTACTTTTTTTCAGCTCAAATTCTGCAATTATAAATAAATAAATAAAAAAGTTCTTTATTTATTCTGGGACCTTAAGTCCCTTAAGAATAAAAAATAATGTACAATCATGGGGCCTACAGAGCCTGAAGATGGTTATGAAATATTATTAAATATAATAAAATAGTAATTAATAATGATAACAAATAATGATTAAACTTAGGAATATAGACAAAAACAAAAAACAGAAAATATTTTGATTCATTGTGTGAATCATTTGTGTAGAAACAATAAACATTTCTTGTACATAAACTTTTATATTTTATAAGACTTTTAAGTGGCTAATGACAGTTTTCATGGATCTGGATGGACAGTAGGTGGTTAAATAAATGATATTTGAAAGTGGAAAGGGTGTTTGAGTGGCGAATGGTGTAAGGGATGGAGTTCCATAGGGATGAGGATCGGATTAGGAATGATCTGTTGAAGGCAGTGGAGCAATGAGCAGGAGTGTACAAATCTGATGGGCGGGAACGGGTTTGGCGGGTAAGAACAGAGGATTTGAGCTGAAGGAGTTGAGCAATGTAAAGAGGGCGTTGGGATTTCACTGTTTGGTAGAGAAAGGAAGCCAAAAAATACTGGCGACGGTAGGAAGGAAAGAGCCACTTTAACTCCGCGTAAAATTGTGAAACATGGGCATTCCTGGGGATCCCGAAAATAAAACGAATACAGCAGTTAAACAGTCTTTTGAGTCTGGCCTCGAGATCACCAGAAACGCCCCCATACACAGCACAGCAATAGTCGAAGTGGGGGAAGATAAGGGAAGTAACAAGTAATTTGCGGGTTTCGAAAAGAAGGAGATGGCGAACGTAATTGAGACGTTTTAGGATTGGGATGGTGCGACGGGAAATTTCGGATACATGGTTTTTCCAGGATAGGTTTTGATCGAAGATGACTCCGAGATTTTTGACTGAGGGGTAGAATTTGATAGGATCACTGCTCAGGAAAATGGTGGGAATAGGAGGCATGGTTTTCAGGAGGTAACTCGAACCTATTACAAGCGCTTTGGTCTTTTCAGTATTTAAATTCAACTTGTTCGTCACTGCCCAGTTATAGATTCGATCCAAGTCTTCCTGAATTTTCCTAGTAGCTTGCAGTAGGTCAGAATTGGGAAAGGATAAATAGATTTGGAGATCGTCTGCGTAAAGGTGATATCGGCAGTGATGGATGGAAAGGGGAAGGTCATTAATGTAAACAGAAAAGAGTGTGGGTGAAAGTGAAGAGCCCTGAGGAACACCACAGGATAGAGGCAGGGTCTTGGACGGGGGTTTATTTGGAATGACTACATACTGTGATCGGTCGGAAAGGAAGGATTTAAACCAAAGTAAGGCAGATTTGGACAAGGAGAGGTTTCGGAGTTTGGATAGAAGGATGTTGTGGTCAACATTATCGAAAGCTTTTGAAAAATCCAAAAGGATAAGGATGGTAATCTTTTGGCTATCGATTGCGGAGTGTATATCTTGAGATATTTTCAGGAGGGCGGATTGGGTGGAGTATCCGGGACGGAAACCGGATTGATATGGGCTAAGGAGGGAGCGCTCTTCTAGGAAATCTGAAAGTTGGGACTGAACGATCCGTTTCAGTGGTTTGGATAGGTTGGAGAGGAGGGAAATCGGACGGAAGTCTCTAGGGGAGGCGGGATTGGGAATTTGAATTATATGTTGCAAAAGAGCTGAAGGTTTAATTTTATTTATATCATATTTTTTTTTTTAACAACGAGGGAAGTACTTGAACCTCTCGTCATATTTTTAAAAATCAAAAGTTGCTTTTTATTGCATATTTTTATTGAAACAGACACATTAACTGCACACAGTTAAAATTCAAGTGTTTTGAAAATCTGTGAAATCAACCTGCAATACATTATAGAAAGAAAGAGGATTTTAAAAATATTGACAAGATTAAAATAAAAGATTTACAGACAATAATGTGTTTTACACGCACTTTAAAATTTATAAATAAACCCGTAATTAAAGGGGGGAGGATATTATTGTCACTAGAAGATCTGGGAAAGGACAGATCGATAAATTTCTAATCGATAACAGCAAAGTGTCTGATAAGGACAGTCGAACGATCAGTGCATGCTCTGCCATAACTCAGCCAGGAGTAATATAGCTTCTACTCTCAGGTAATATTCCCTCAACTGGTATACTTCAATTAAAAAATATTTTAAAATAAATTAAATTACTTAAACTAGAAAAACTTTAAAATATTTTGGAATTCGAACTTATAATGTTTAGGTACCATAACCATACTTCTTAATGACTTAAAAATAAGTGTGTCAATATAATAACTATGTGTAAATTATAGTTATTAATAAACGAATTCGTCATTAAATTATATCATGAATATTGATTCTATAAATAAATATTTAAAACTGCGTTTATCTATACTATTATATAAAAGGACAATCCATTTTTCGTTTGTGATCACTAACCACGAAAAGTACCGAACCAATCCTTACCTAATTTTAACTATATCATCATTATAGTTGAGGGAAGCTTTAGCAATAATAAAATTTACATATTTTCTATTAAATGGTTGTTAAAATACAATAAATATGTGGTGCGCAGTGATGTTTGAAAATTGACCGATAGGTGGCGAACTCCATTTTAGAGAGGTTACTAATATACTGTGTTATATAGAGCTAGAAATCGATAATAAGATTTGCTTAATCCAATTATATTGTTTGTTTTTTTAACTATAAATATGTGGTGTGACGTATAGATCCCAGTGAAATTAAAAAATCGACCGAAATGTGGCTAGCGCCATTCTGCAACAGAGTTTTGGTAAAACTATTGAACCCATCTGAACCAAACGTTAACTAAATCATACTCATAGTTCTAGGAAGGTTTACAATAGTCAAGTTTAATTTAATAATAATTTAAATATACAACATTAAGTGACCGAAACGAGGTTTGTCACACTGTTACAAACTTTAAGGTTAGATACTAAAATCCAACTAGATTAAATTGATAAAATTATTTCTGCCAAATACAAATTATTACCAAGTCGATCATTTTATTTTTATTTTGTGTTTAAATATGATCTATGGGCGTTTATTTGCAAGAACTGATAAAGCAGTCTATTATTCACAAGAGTTTCTTAATAGTCTCTGTCCATCTGGATTACCAACTTTAATTTTTTTTTAAATTAAAAATTGGATGTCCAATTATGATTTTACAGTATAATTTTAACCAGGTTAAAAACTACTGCGAAGCGTGAAAATGTCATTGAAAAAATAATGCTCAATTGCATAACTTCAATTATTAATAATAATTATCTAAGGTCTTTACTTATAAGAGCGGGCGAAGCCGCGACGGGGGATGTTAGTTTGACTAAAATGCTAATTTGGAAAGGGGTGCTAATTTGACTAAAACATAACATTATATTAAGTAATTTAGTTAAGTTGTTTAAAGTCATTTATTTCAGAAAGTCCTTTCATGGATATGATATTTAAAATATTTAATCGATAATAATACTTAAATTTTAATAAAACTTCACTAGCCAGATAAGAATAATTATTTGATTATTTTTTAACATGAAATTTTTTCATCAAGTCAAATAAATGCCTGACAAAATAATCGTTATAGTAGTCCAAATAAAAACTTTATTCAATCTAAAATCCTTACCAAATCAGAATCAGGAATTACTTATGCTCATAATTATAGTTTGCTGTTTTTCAAAAATGCGAAAAGCGGGTTTATATTTAAGAATTTCTCATTGATTAAGAAAATAAAAAAAATTAGCTGTTATAATTTTGAAGATCATATTTTATCCACCAGACATATTTTTTTTTATATAAAAAAGATTATTTTACATTTGAAATAAGCATTCAAATAAACCCTTAGCCTCTATGTGTAGGTTATTATCTTTTTTTTTTAGTGATTAGACTTTTATCAAACCCATTAGTTACATAATATTTCTTTTAATATTTCAAATTTATTTATTTTATTTATCATTTTATTGATGAAGGAGGAAACCATCAGGAAAAACACTTACCCGATAAGCAAATATTCGAGTAATAACATACAGAATATGTCTTAGAAATATATGTGTATGTGTGCGTGTGAGAGAAAGAGGGAGAGGGAGAGAGAGAGAGAGAGTGAGAGAGAGAGAGAGAGAGAGAGAGAGAGAGAGAGAGAGAGAGAGAGAGAGAGAGAGAGAGAGAGAGAGAGAGAGAGAGAGAGAGAGAGAGAGAGAGAGAGAGAGAGAGAGAGAGAGAGAGAGAGAGAGAGAGAGAGAGAGAGAGAGAGAGAGAGAGAGAGAGAGAGAGAAATAGAGAAAGAGAGAGAGAAAGAGGAAGAACCTACATAGGACATATCTCCTAAAGCAAACCCCCAGGTAACACTGCATTTTCCTACCTCTATGTAGAAGTGCACTTACCACTTCACTTGTTGCATCTCAACCCACCCTTTCATGTTTTGAATGTGCATAAAGTGGGGCTATATATTTTTCTGTTCTTTCTATATACTCACTTGTAAGCCTTTCATTGGATATTTATTTTTAAACGGTAAATCTTTATTTTAAACATTTACCAAATTACCAAACATTTGGCTTTAGTAGCCTCAATCGAACTGCTTATTTATGCATTATTAAGTGTCCTTATTATTATGCTCCAATTCTCTTGTAATATGATATGATGTAACTCCAAGAGGTTGTAAGAGTAAGCATGTTGATGTTACGAAAAAAACACATGAATGTGCAAAATGACATACGATACACCTGAAGAAGCAGAAATAATTAACAAAAAGATGTTGACCTATAATAAAGCTATAAAGCTATTCATCAAGTAAATACGAACAACATTGTTTTGATATGGATGTTTTCGTAGGATTGCAATAGCTTTGTGGCTCCACTAAACCTTTCAATTCATCTCGTATCCAATCCTTGCAATCCAAAATCCTTCGAAAAATCTTTACTGCTCTATACTTTGATACAAAAAAACTTATCCATAAATACCTCAATGGACCCTAGGTCGCTGATTTAGCCCAAACCAGATACCTATCATTTCATAGTAAGCTCCATAACCATTCAAATCCATTAGTCTCTCAGCTTCCTTTCCATTCTATCTAACCCACCGAGGCGTCAAGAAAGAAGGTGGTCTAGGGACCTTCTCATATACAACTTTCACCAAAGTGCTACCACTGGTTAGTTGCTTCACAAGCAAATGTTGCTATGTACATTATTATCACATTTAGGTACTCGATGTATGTTTTATGTACTGTTGTAAATATCAATTTAAATAAAAAAAGAATGTAAGAAAAATTAAGGCAAATTACATCTTATCACGTGCATCACGAGCTTGCTGTGGGTCAATGTGGATTGTGTTTGTCCTAAAAAAGATAAATTTTAGTCGATAAATAGTTGACTTCTGCTTGTATTTTAAATACATTCGATCCAATTTTTAAAAATGAAAATCTATTAGTATTGTATAGTAATTATTGAAGCGTAAAGTTCTTTTGGCCAGTTGGGTACGTTTTGGGATGCGGTAAAAAAAGTAAACACGCGTCAAGTCGTGTATCATACCATCTCTTACCTAAATCCTGCCTACTATTTCTCATATGTTTACTATCTTCCCAATGTGCAAGAAACTTCCTAATACTGAAACTTGGAACATATCTTAGGAGTGTATGACAATGCAATAACAGGAGTGGGGACCATGCGGCGCTGTGCGAAGCCCCTAGGGCTCTCTCGGACGACGACTCTTGACGTCATCGTCCGTTCTTATTCTTATAAGTGTTTGAGGGAACGAGCTACGATTTCCAAGAGGAAGAACCCTGCTACGTTTCTTTTGAACACAGTATAGATCTTGCACATTTAGTTTTTGAAATATTTTAATACAAAGTGGGAAATCAACTCTGTGAAACTTTGAATTAATTTTTTTTTTTACAAACTAAGGTCACTAAACTGTGAAGAGGCCAAAATGAGGTCTGGTCCATTCTTCTTTCAACGGTATCCCATCGGAGATCGCAGCTCATTGCGTTGAAAAGCTATGACGGGAAGAAGAGTGGTTTAGAGGGGAAAAAATTGATTTATTTTTTATTTTTATTATCAATTATCCGTTGGCATCGCCCACGCGACTTGTTGGTTTTTGAAATACGACCACTTTAAAACTTTAATGGATTAATGCTCGATCGAATGACAAGCCAACCTTCGAACTATTTCCGGAGGTATTTTAAGAAGCAAGATCTGTCAGGATAACCTGTTTGAGTACGGATGCAAAATTTATCCCGCCATTTAAGCCTAAAAACTCGTATTTTTTTTCTTTACTTTTCTTTTTTTCACAGAAATGATCAAAATATTCAATAAGTAAGCAAAATATTAATCATTTAAAATAGCAGCTCTCTATATTTTTCATCGCTGAATTCCACTGCAATAGAAGTTTAAACTTCCAGCGTGTAAGCACACCCACTTCTTTTTCTACATTACTCAGACTTAAATTAATATACATAGTTTTATATTATATAGATATCTATATATATAATTTATTTTAAATATATATGTAGGTTATCGCTAAGGTAACTATTAAGAATTTTATAAAAAGAAAGTTTTTAAGGGAAAAACATAAAGTCTAAAATAAAATTAACTCAGAATAAAAATGGACATGGAGACATCCCTAGTTGTGAACTGAGAGAGTGAGACAAAATCTAGCTAAGATTATATAGATTTACAGTGGCTTTTACTAGGAAGCTTTATGCTAGGCGTTAACAATTCCCACTGAGTGGTTTCCTAGTACTAGATAACATTGTTTAGGTTGTATATATTCACTATATATAAATAAATTTCAAAAGTGTTTTCTAAATAAAAATAAAACATAATTAAGCAGTTAACAAAATTTTTTTTTTAAATTCAATTAATTATTGCATTACATATTGCATAACAAAATAATATTAAATAACAAACACTATTGGTTTAAAATAAAATAAATTTATATTTATATAAATATTAAATCTATTTTAAGAGGAGGTACTAAAAGTGAAGGAGAGGCTGCTGTGTACTAACACCAAAATACCCTATTCAAAACTCTCGCTCGACCAGCCCCTTCCTTCTTTATTCACCATTATTTATGCATATTCATCGCAGTTTTCTATTGCTCCATTCTTCGTCTCTCCGATTATGTTTTATTCATATTCAGTTTAGGCTCTGGGTTTACTTCAACGGGGCATTTCGTCTGCGGGCAACGCCTCGTTGCTTTTCATCATGAGAAGAAATAACGCACAGCATATACCTTCCCCCCCCCCAAAAAAAAAAAAAAAATTAAGCAGTAGAAATCTATACATTTTATAATTCATTTTATGTACAGAAGCGCTTTTTGGTCTACTTAAAACGAATTAATAATTAATTTAAATAAAATATTCTTAAAATACGAGTATATTGTATATTTAAACAAAACATTCAAAAATAAAAGTTTATAGTAAATTGGATTATGTTACATGAAATGTCCGTTTTTATTATTCCAGAAATTCATAGTGGAATAATGGGTTTCTAATGTTTATTAAGTTTATTTTTACAAACTATAATGCGCTGTTTGGTGTGCCTTCAAATATGACCAACCGAACACGCGTAATTTTTTTTTTTTTTTTTTTTTTTTTTTTTTTTTTTAAAGGGCAATAAGGGATAAGGGATATGTTGATACTTACATCTCATCCTAACACCGTCCTCACTACATACGCTGATAACGAGTGCGTGATATCAGTGAATAAGGATCCCTTTATTGCAAAAAAAAAAAAAAAAAAAAAAAAAAAAAAAAAAAAAAAAACAAAAAAAAAAAAAAAAAAAAAAAAAAAAAAAAAAAACAAAAAAAAAAAAAAAAAAAAAAAAAAAAAAAAAAAAAAAAAAAAAAACAAAAAAAAAAAAAAAAAATACGGGATTTTTGACGTATGTATTTTAAGGGGTCTGATTAAAACGTAATATATTGAGTCTAAATTTTCAGCTTTTTAATGAAAAAATGAAATTTGCCATCAAACGAAAATCTTCGGAGTTATACTAAAAAATGTGCCAAAAAACTTGGATTTCACAACAGTACGGAGTTTTTAATGTGCTGGCATGTGTATTTTAAGGGACTTGATTAAAACTTCATTTATAATAGTCTAATAGTAAATTTAACAAGCTTTAAGTTGAAAAAAACTAATTTTGGATCGGACTAACAGTTTCGGAGTTATAGCCAAAAGAGTACGACAAACGTGTTTTAGCGGAGAAGTGGGACAGCACGCAAGTTGGCCAATTTCTATAACGTTTCCCAAGACCATAACGTCGCGAGAAATAGTCTTATTTCGGAGTTATTTTTTCATTTCGTAGGTACTGGTTCCAGCTAAAATTAATATATAAATTCTTCTCTGTCGTGTTATGGGTTAAAAAAAACGAAAATTACTGATATTTTCGGCGTTTTTTATTTGTTTTTTTTATTTCGTGTAAGAAGCCAACGCCTGCCATGGTGGAAAATTTCCGATTCGGATTCAGCACTAAAAAAGAAACATAAATATCCGTTGAGAATAAACCCTTATTTTAGTAGACTGTATGGCTAAAAACGTAGTTTCCTCAAAACAAGTCTTTGAATTACCGTATATCTGCAAAGGATTGCAATAGAAAAGTAAGGTTTTTCTTCGTTTTTGATCTAGTTTCACGAAACGTTTTTCTTTTTTTTTTTTTTTTTTTTTACACAAAGAGGGACCCACCATGTATAATAAATACTATTTGCTATATAAAACCTAATTTTTACCAATTAATTTCATAAATAATGATTGTTTTAAACTAGCTTTTGCTTATATGACCGTACGTTATTACATACTCATACCTTTTCATTACAATTGTAAATATGTTTTTCGTCAATAATGTTTTTTTGTTTGTCAATATTCTAAAAATGCGCGTCTCGTATTCTTTAATTAAATGACTAATAACTAAGTGTCTAAAAATTGTTATATATCAGAAAGACATATTTATAATTACTCAAGAATAAAATACGTTATATTGTTGCAGCTGCACTGTATAGAACAAGTTAGAAACACGTCTGTTGCTATGAAATCAACCAAATTTATAGAAAATCCACAACCACTACCAAAGCCAGCAAGGAACTTCAGTCAGGTAATGATAAACATATAATACTAACGCCATGATGACATCAGAACACTTTACTTCGAATTGACGTCACATAAAATGGATTTAAATATACTCTAACATGGAGGGGAACTTGTTATCATAACCTGATGAAACAGGAAAAAATTATCATTATTTTTTAAAATACAATACCATACATGGATACCACTGGATTAAAACTATCAAATTTTTAATACTACCTAAGTTTAATATCTCAAAAAAAAAAAAAAAAAAAAAAAAAAAATCTTGAACAGAATGTTTCAGTTCTATTAAATAAATTACAACACTTGTAATTTTTTTTTTACAACACTTGTAATTTTTTTTATCAACAATTTACTATTAAACATACAATTTATGACATACAAAGATCCAAATTAAGTATAACTATTGTTCATATGAGAAGATTTAATATGACTTCAAAAATTTGGTGTAAACATTGACAAACTAAGGACTCAGAATGTAGAGGATTTTCATTTGAAATAACGAAATTGGCATTAGCTGAACGTTGTCACCTATTATCTTAAAAGTTTGCTCGAATATAGTAGTAAATTAAAATAAAGGACAAATTTATTTATCGATTGTTAAGTATGACAAAGCGGCTGCAGTAATGATAATGTACTTGTTGAACTCTCAAGGCGATACAGATAAGATAAAGGTTCCACCTATCACGTCCTCCCTTCAACAGCTATACGGGGAATATTATTTATATTACTTGAAATTTTTTTCTTCAAAAAGAATTCCATAAAAAAATTTTTGTGTTTAGAAAACTTTTATGTTCTGATTATTTCTGAATAAAAAACTGATTCTCTAAACCCGTGTTCAAAGTTGGGCATTTCCAAAATGATATTATAAAAACAATATCATATTTTCGTTTAAATTAAATGTCTGCTAAAAATTTTTTTAGATATAAATTTTTGAATGGTAAATTCATGAAAAAGATGATTGGAGTATCGTGTCAATTATTTGGCCTATGTTTCAGATATAATATACCGTAAAACGGCCTGACTTTGCACCGGTGAGTTAACTTTGCACCAAGCTCATTAAAAAGAGTCAGTTGAAGGAAAATTATTTTGCTGTTGTCTAAATGAGGGATATTTTATATTCCTTACTTACTTATGCCAATACTGATTGGGTCTAAGGAATTTTCACGTTAATCCTAGTTACCTCTCATGTTTTATAACATTTAGTTGATTGTAGTGTTTCAACAGGTGTGATTCCTTTTTTGGATAAAGTCCTGCTTTCAACAACTAAATATTTCTCAAATCGATTAGGTTTTGCATTAATTTTATTCTATAATTATTGTAATTTAAATATATATGAATGAATTAGGAATGATTTTGCACCAGTATATTTTGTCGCAAAGTGACCTCCCTGTGGGAAGAAGTCTTAAGCAGCAATGCTCCTCCTAAACAAATCAATAAACGAGGATATTTTGAAGTTAAGGAGTTAATAGGCTGGTTAAAATCCAAATTATTTGGAATAATGTTTTGCCTCTTGTTAATAAGGTTTTTGCCATATATGTGTATGTTGACGAATGCTGTTAGAATTTTGCCTAGTTATAGCTGTAAATTTTTTCATGTCATAGTGTTCCTCTAAGAATCTGTGTGCATTTTATTTTATAGGTATCGTTTCGTTCCTTGTTTGCCAAAATTATAATTGTTTACGTTATTAAGGCGTGTTTTAAGTCCATATTTTGTTTCTATATAATATTTTGTAGGTATGTTCTTGTATTTTCTATCGTTCCTCATTAATCCTTCAAAAATTGTGCAATTTTCTTTCTCAATTTAATGAAAACATTGTAATTTACAACCGTTTCCTTTAACGAAATCCGTACAAATAGAGAAAAAATCACTAGGCTAATCTTTAAACACTATCAAGAAATGACTTACATCTCATAACTTTTATTTTCTCATAACTTTATTCAAGCTTTGAGTTTGTTCCAGAATACGTTTCTAATGCTTTTTTAATTGAAAAAATATGGTGGTGCAAAGTCACTGGTATCCGGTTGACTTTGCACCACAGTTTAAAAACAATAAAATTAATTATAATCTTGGTAAATTTTGCAATTCCAAGATTATGCGATGAATCAACAACATTTTAAAGCTAATTATTCAAAGCAAATATTTTAATAAATGCATTTTAAGCATTATTAATAGGTAGTTAAGGAATGAAGTTCAACAAAAATGGTGGAAAGTCACGCCGTTTTACGGTAAATCTGTCTCATTGCTGCTAGAACAAAAAAACACAAAAAAATATGACAGTAAAAAAATAGATAAAATTAAAAATAAAAACGGAAGGGATGTTATTATAAGAAACTAATGAAGTAAAAAAATTAGTAACTAAAATAAAAGGATTACAACAATAGATGAGTGGATATTATTAATAAACAGAAATAAATAGAGCAAATAATAATAGAAGAGAATTTTATTATAATAATAATAAAACGGACTATCAACAATTAAAGCAATCACTTCATAAATTTACAAATTACATTTATAATTGGCCCAAACCTGATACCAATCCTTCCATAAGCTCCGTAACCACTCAAAACCACTTGTCTTCCATCATACTGCTCACCCGATTCCCGATAATACTCTGAGCTTCAAAATTAAGGTTGGCCAAGAGACATTCTTATGTAGAGTTTTTATTAAAGTTCTAATTACTAAATTTAAAATTATTGTCATAATTTCCCCATAATTTTATTTTATTATGTATTATGTACAGCTATAAACATCAACAAATATATTTTAAAAATGACGGTTTTACGTTAAACATATTACATAAAGTAATCCCTCAAATTTTAATTTTCTATTTATTGAAATGAGACTTTTTTTTTTTATTAATTTTATAAACACAAAATTTAAAACCGTAAGGTGGTCTACTAATTAGTTATTTAATTATTTTTAATTGATTAATTGTATTTTAAAGTTTCTTGAAAAGTTCCAGAAAAAAATTCTATGAAATTTGTGTTAAAGTGCTTAAAAATTATTTTATGTTCAACCTATTATTATGATTTATCAGTATATTTTCAATTTATGTACAAGTTTGCTACTAAATATTTTGTGGTCACAATATCCATGGAATATTAAATGACGTATAGATAGCACGGCATCCTGAAAATCCACATTTAATTATTGTTCCCATAGGTTCACTGATGATTGTATCAGGTTTATTACATTAACAAAATTGCTTAATAACTAGCATTTGCTCTCACTCATACTTCCACGCATAGCTGTAATTTTAACATGGTACCATTGCAATGATTAGGTGATTAAAGGTATCTTAAAACATAATTGGGCATCCAATGTTTAATTGGAATGTATGAGTTGGTAATCCAGACGGAGAGAGAATATTGCGATATTATTAACGATTGATGCAGTAGTTTTCGTGGTTAGTGATCACTAAACTGGCTTGTCCTTTTATATACAGTCAGAGCCAAAGGCATTATAAAATAAGTTTTATTTTCTTTCGTTTAATTTTGTATCTATTAAATATTTCTTTAATTTAAACACATATAAGATTGCATTCAAGGGGTCACCTGTAGTGTAGTGGTTAGCATAGCAACCTACTAAACCCAAGATCGCGGGTTCGCAGCCCGGCAGATGACCTTAGGATTTTTTAAGGGAGTAAAAAAATCCTTAGCTATGCCGTCCTTCGGAAGGGACGTAAAATGGGGGTCCCGAGCCTGTGCGATGTCAGGTACTCGTTAAAGATCCCTATCCTAATTATACCTGGATAGGCAAAATTTAGGACTCCCACCGTAGCATCGTCCGATTAGCCATAGCAGCATAAAGTGACGTTAAACGAAATAAACAAACAAACAAGATTATAGAATAGAGTTAATATTTTTTCATGAGAAATTGACTGAATTTAGATTAATATCTTATACATTACAGTAAGATGCCTCATTGTTATGAGTCAAAAGTATTCGTACACTTGACTTTAACTGTTGTTTCTAACCCCTGTCTTACTATTTTGAGGATAACCTGCAATCAGTCTTTACCTTGACGTCATTTGTAAAGCTGTAGCGATTATTAGTGCTTATTATTACTGTTCGTAAATTGAAAATGGAACGCAAAACCAGAGAGACGACTAAAGAAGAAACACATTATTTTACGCCTACGTAATGAACTACAGTCGCTAAGAGAAGTGACCAGACCTCACTCAACAGTCCAAGACGCTATTAAAAGGTATGGAACAAGAAAAACTTATGAATATATAGAGGGAACAGGATGAATAAGGAAAATTTACTCCAAATATGAAAGACATATTACGAGAAAAGTTAAAAGAACACCAAGAATTAGTGGCACTAAATTAGTGGATGAACATTTGTCTTTGAAAGAGTGAGAAAAAAGGGAGTGTTTTAACAATGCGCTAATGCTTGAGACGGAAGGAGCTTGTCCCAGGACAGCTAGGAGAAAACTATCAATAAGCAATGTTAAGATATCAATGGGCCAAAGACCATAAAAGAATATGATTGTGACCTTGGGAATAGGATAATATTTACCGACGAGAGTAAAATTGCAATGTTTAATCTTCAGAGGGGCCAAAAAGTATGGAGGAAAAAATATAGTATTGAAAATAAGAAATATAGTTCCAACTGTTAGGAATACAGGAAAGTGACTCGTGGTATGAGGTTTCTTGAATGATGCTAGAATGGGGTGTCTTGAATTTATCGATAGCATAATGACTCATATAAAATAAATCGACGTAATAAAAAGAAATTTCGTAATCAGTGCTGAAAAAATGAGACGGGAGAAAAATACGTTTTTCAGCAGGATAATGATCCCGAGCATACAGCTTGGAAATCGAAAATGTGGATCCTGTACAACACATCAAAGTGGAGGCCACACCCACTCAATCACGGGATATTAACCCTATAGCGCATTTGTGCAAATATCTAAAGGATTAAGTACGGAAAAGGTGTGTTTATAACAATCAAAATATAGACGTTATTAGTACAAAATTATAGTTACTTTGACACAAAAATTTGTGAATTCAACGCCACAAAGCATATAGAACATATTAAAAGCAAAGGTTGGCCCTTTTAAATGTTAATTGTTCTCGGATGTCAATATTAAATATACATTTTATCAAGTGTACGAATACTTTTGACTCATGATGTTAATGTTGTTTTTCAGTTATTCTTCATGTATTATTTTGTGAAATATTCTATAAATACAAAAATATATTTATAAATAAACGTGCTGATGTCTATATTAAATGGATTTATTGTTTTTAATAAATCCTATTAAATTTCTATTATTTGTTATTTCTAATGTTTCATAACACGTTTACGAATACTTTTGACTCTGACTGTAGTAGATTTTCTTGATCTCAGTAATTTTCTTGATTTCAAGTAAGGTAGTTATACTTTTACCAATGAAAAAGCTAGAAAATAGCCGGAATAACAAGCCGTAAAATATTGGCTGGTTCAATAGGGGCTGTTGAAGAGCGGTCCAGAATTAAGGTCATAAACTCACAACATACTGCTGCTCCTGCCAGATATTCTTTTCAGCCATGCGGGAAACTGCCCCAACTCAATTTTTAAAAAATCTCCCCTAGAAATAATAATTGAGCTTAGTAGCTTTGGTACTGTAAATCAACATTTAATAACTTTGCTCAGAATTTTCGCAAAACTTTTTGATCGATTTGGCTTACAAAAATATATTAGGTCTATACGATTATTAACACTAATCACCTGAAAGTGGGTTAGGGTAGGTGAATGGATAAAGCAATGAGAAACTAACTCCAGAGTTCTTGTCTGGCTTTGTACAGTGAATATATTACTAAACAATGTATTATTTGTTGATTGAATCTAGAGTCGGAGACCCAACCAGTAAATCACCGAGCCTTCATCGGTTTGTTCAGATTATTATTATAAAAAGGAATCAATACTTCTAATATGCCAATATATATATATATATCAATACTCAATACTCTTTTTTATACTTTTTTTTTATTTTATAGATAGATAGAAAATAAATTTTACTCTGGGACAAAGTCCCTTAAGAATAACAATAAACAAATTATAAAAAGTAAATCACATCTGGCTAAAACAATTTAAATAAAATAATGGAATAAGATAATATAAATTTTAAAAAAAATAAAGAAAAAATCTATATACAAATATATAAATAAACACATGTATATACACACAAAACCATATATACAAATTTGAAGGAAAAAATATTATATACAAAGTTGATTGAAACATGAAATTTCTGGATCTACACCTAGTGAAGTATGAAGAAAAATAATATTTGTTGAGAGAGAACAGACAAAAATGATAAAGAAAAAATATTTAAGTAACAGTGAAAACATTATCATAAGAAGAATTGAACAAAGTTTTTATTTAATATAGTATGGCATTCGTTATAAAGCACCTATATGATTAAATAGGATTAAATAGTCTGGAGGGAGATAAGGTGGTGGAAGAGGTTTGCTTTAAAATTCCGAGGGAAGATGCGTTGCGAATGGAGGGAGGAAGAGAATTCCAAAGAATAGCGGAACGGGCAAGAAAGGAACGTTGGAATGCAGTCGTTCTGTAGGATGGGGTGTAGAGATCGGAGAGACGGGATGATGCATGAAGTGATTGGATTCAGGGCTTGAAATGTAGGATGTTATGGATAAAAGGAGGGTGGTGTGTGTTAATAGCTTGGAAGAGGAATATACCAAGGAAGTAATCTCTACGGAAGGAAGGGGAAAGCCAATTTGACTCGGTGTAGATATGGGACACATGCGAGCGTCTTGAGGATCCGAGGACAAATCTTATGGAGAAATTCATGACACACTTTAATTCTTTGGACGATACGTGTAATTGTCTGACACTGCTGCTATTAGAAACCATTTTAATTTATTTCCCTTATTTGATTTTGATATTATATTAGTACATGAGGTATATACTAGAACAAGATAGCACTCGGCCTATAACAAAAGAACCCATTTTCTTCACTATATTCATTATAATCTTCTGGTGGCCTGCTGAAGTTAATATACAAGGTATAAATCCTGAAATATAAAGGCTTTATTCCACACGTACCCACAATACGAGTTGCTTTCACATACAAAATCAAAGTTAAATTTATTTCAATTTCTCTATATCCTCTTTATCTGATTTCATTTCTTTTAAAAACACTGTCATGGTTTCGATGGAAAATTACTCAACTATCTATGTCTGAAAAGACGACGTAGGAAATAAAAGAAATAATAATAAAGATGGTATATTTCTGGGAAGCATCAAATAAGACATGGAAGGTGACGTTTGAGCGAATCTATGGCTTCTAAGAGACTCTCACGTCGTTTACATCTGTTCTCTTCGTCAAATTTCCTTTCTTATCTAGGTTATTTGCAATTTTCTCTTATTGAGAAAATTCTCGTGCCTGGTAGGTATGGTAGGGGTTGGGTAGCTCAAGTGCATCGTGTAAATAGCTTCTTCCTCATCCAGACATGGGTCTAATGTTCTATATGTTACTGATTTAGCCGAAGCCTTATATCTATCTATTTTTTCATAGTAAACTCCAATCCCACTCGAATCCACAAGTCACCCAAAAAGCCTCACACTCAATACCCGATAATCCTCCGATGCGTCTGAAAGAAGATGGCCTATGGGCCTTCTTATTTAAAATTTATAAGCTAAAACTAAAGTTTTAAATAACAAAAACTATGTTATATATTATCAAACTATGTCATACTAAACCACGTACTAGTTCAATGACTATGTCATTATACACATTTTTTTTTTTTCTAAATCAAAATAAATATGGCATGTGACTGCATTCCTTATCTAATCAGAAAAAAATATATAAAACCATCCTTGACCCAGACCGATCAAGAGTCATCTATGCTCTTATAGGCTGATATATTTATTTTATAAGTAGCTTATCAGAAATGTGTCACCTATGCTTGTCATGCACCTCTTTAGAAAAATAATATTGAATATTTTTAGTCATATTCACAATTTAATTTATTATTATTACATTCAAAGGTTATGCCGAACCGAACAGAACGTCCTCTTGTAGTGGCCCGAGTAGTAGAAGAACTGCAGAAGAAAGCAGGCCTCAGACCAAGCGATGTAGTGAAGCATGTCAATGAATTTCAAGGAAGGAAAAGAAATATTAATACTCAGCCAACGGTAAAAATCTTATTTTTTCTGCTTATATTAAATCATTGTCTACTCTATTGAAAATATTTTGTTTATTTATGCAAACCGTTGTAAATAGCAAATTATTTCATATAAGGATATGAATCATTTAGTATTTTAGCAAAGTTATTTATTTAAGAAGTGTCTGTACTACGTTGTATTTAAATTTACTTTACCCAGCCCAAGAAAGGGACGAGAAAAAATCAAAACAAGAGAGGTAACTTGTTGTACTTTGTGCAACACTGGGTACTAAATACTTTCCATGGACGAAACTATCCCTCCTACCACAGTGGAAAATTAAAGGTGGCAAATAAAAGAGTATCTCGAAGAATAGCTAAAGCCAACTTTCAAAGAATCTTACCAGATACGACGGAGAGTGAAAACAAGTCGGGTGTTGTTCAAAATACAACGCCGCGACCGGCGGAAGGTGAAACTCTAAAATTTTTTTGAAACAATAATCCTTTTATTCTCTGGCAGGAAAAGTTTCTAATTTCTATCGGTAATTAATAATCGCACAAAAAACATTGTCTATACTCAATTAAAAGTAGAACTGTTCTACGATTTGTTCCCAACTATAGATCAGCAGTCTCAATAGATCTCGCTCGAGTGTTGTATCTTCAAAAATTGGTAATTTTTTTTTTTTTTTAAGTCATTTCAAAGTTCAGATCAAGGCATATTTAAATATAAATATCGGGTCAAGTATTCATATTACAAAGGAAAGGATTAAAAAAAAAATCGTAATATATTCATTAAGTTTTTATTTGACCATTGACGAGAACCTTTAACTCTCAGGAATTGCCTAATATACATACAGAGTAAGTATCTCTTAGTGTACAAAAAGAAAATGGGTGAAACTAGATCAAAAATGTAGCAAAATGCCGCAGATCTCACCTTTCTATTCCAATGCGTTGCAGATATACGATAAGTCGAAGACTTTTTTGAGGAAGCCACTTTTTCTTTCCATAAAAGCTGTCATATCTCCATTTTGTTTAAACATTTTTCAAATTCTGACCTCATTTTCGGATTAAACTTTAAATTTTCTATAATAGCTGAGTACCTGTAACCTTGAATTTTACAAATTTTGTATCTAAAGAACAGCTTGATCTTCACCTTATTTGGGGAATTCACAATGTCTTATATTACTTCAATGCTCTCCGTTTTTCGAAAAAAACTATCTACAAAACGTCAAATCTCATAAAAACTTAAAAATTTAATCAGCTTTCAAATGATATGTTAGACGTAATGATTTTGTTTCAATTTCATGGAGAAATTTATTTTTGAAACCGAAAAAACATGGTGTTCCCATTTGGCATACAAATCAGTTATTTGTATAAATAAAACATTATGACAATCCCTTAATGGAAATGTGCATTTTAAACATAATAAACTCTTCATTGGAATAAAAAGCAAAGAAAAAAATTATTGTTTAATAGAAAATAAAGGATAACTGTCAATAAAGCGACACCAGATCAGAGGATCTCATGTTATTACATTTATTTATTTATTATTAATATTATTTAGGATTTATTTTATTAGATTTTCAATGTAATGTTTAAAATCCAATGATAATAAACATAGACCTCAATTTTGCCGTTAGCTTCTGAATGCAGATTGTGTTGAAGAATACTACTTTTTGAGGTGAATTTTACGAGTAGTTGAGTCTGTTTTTACAGGGGAAGGCATTTCTACCTATCCATGTATATCGTTGGTTTATATTTGTATTGCTTTCGAATAATGTGGAGGAGCACCATGGTGTTGGAAAATCATATTTTGCCGATCTTCAGGTGGAACATCGTGATGAAGTCATGAATGATATTTCGTAACGAATCTTTGTTATTTCATCATTCAATCTGTTGGGCAAACTATGATTTTTCAACACTATTCGAAAACTATACACATATAAATAAACCAATTATACTCCACATGTAACGGTAAAAATGCCTTCCCTTGTAAAAAAAAAAGACCCATCTAGCCATAAATTCACCGCAAAAAGTGGTATTCTTTAATATCATCTGCATTCAGAAGCTATTAGCAAAATTGAGGTTTATTTCCATTATCATTGAGTTTTAAACCTTAAACCTAAATTTGACGTTTTGTGGATAGTTTTTTCGGAAAACGGTGAGCGTTGAAGTAAATACGACATTGTGATTTCCCAAATAAGGTGAAGATCAAGCTGTTCTTTAGATACCAAGTTTGTAAAATTCAAGGTTACAGGTACTCAGCTATTATAGAAAATTTAAAGTTTAATCCGAAACTGTGGTCAAAATTTAAAAAATATTTAAATAAAATGGAGATATTACAGCTTTTATGGAAAAAAAAACAACGTTGTTTTCTCAAAAAAGTCTTTGATTTATCGTATATCTGCAACGGATTGGAATAGAAAAGTGAGGTTTGCGGCATTTTGTTACATTTTTGATCTAGTTTCACCCAATTTTTTTTTTATACACTAAGAGATACTCACCCTGTATATAGCAGCCAGCTAATATGATGACAATTTTATTACGTCCGCTCTTTTTTAAATGCATATCCTTGTAATAATTGAAGGGTACAGGGAAAAAACAAGGATAGTCACAAATTGGTCATTTTGAGAAACGCTAATTTTTAAGTTTGAAACATTGTGAAAATTGAAAACTAACATATTTTTCAATAACTAATATTTTGTTAGAACCGCCGTTATTTCTTTAGGTAAATGTCAACAAAGTAGGTAGAAATTAAAAACTACAAACTTACAGGAATAAAATAAGGAAAGTCACAATATTTTCGTTGGCCAAATACAATATTTTTTATGCATTAGCTCTATCTTTCGCAAAGAACCTGATTAGCTACCTGTTATGATAGAAAATTCATTGTTGGTATGAACTAATCATGCCAATATTTGTTGTTATGAGTAAAGAAAATATTATTGATGAGGCAACTTCTCGTAAAATTCTTGGTTTTTAGGTTGACGAAATTCTTTCAACACTTGGAGATCGTCATATTTTGGTTTAGACAACTGCAGGATATGTTTGTATGATGCTGTTGGTATCTCAAATTTTCCCGATTTTATTGAGCATATTCCTTGTGGATTCAAGGACGTATTTTTCTTTTTTCTTATGATGATGGAGTGGTTCTCCTAAGAATCATTTTAAGTGCTACGATGGTAAACGAGACCTTGTTTGTCTTGATACAATCTCAATTCCCTCACTTTTTTCTCTTTGAGTATGAACAATGTAATGAAGAAATCTTATAACAGTATGATTGTTATTTTGACCACCAGCTGAGTCGCAGAAGATGTTTGACATTCGGATCCAAATAATTAAAGATAAAAAAATATATTTGAGACTCTCCTTGTTTTTCCCTGAGACGCTTGGACTATTCTTGTTTCTTCCCTGTAGGCTGGTTTTTCAATCTAGATTTTCACTGGATGTTCCTTATATTAGCCCTTATACAGTGTAATCAACTGATAGTACTCGTAAAGACCAACGGAATGCGACGAAAAACGAAAAATCAGAATATCATGGACTATTCTTGTTCTTTCCCTGTACCCTTCAATTGTATAGTAACATTTTTCTGACTCCTTTATCATTTATTTATAATCCATATTGTAATTTCTTTTAATTAAAAAAAAACATCCTTTCCTAATTCATTGGACTGATATATAAAACTTATCAGATAACTTGGTTGTAAATCTTGAACCACGTCTGCTCTAAATTTAAATTTTCCTTCCTCTCTATATTGTCATATGGTAATATTCTCGACACAATAAATAACAACGCATCTCCTCCAATTTATAGCAGTATTGGAATTCATATTTAATTTTACGACTGACGCAAGACTCTGTAATCAGATAAAGCGTATGCATTGTGCAAACAAATGAGAAATATTTTAACAAATTAATCAACATAATAATTACTTTCTTTATTACAAATATTTATAGTCCTTAACTCGGTCTTTAGCGGTTTAAAATACACAGTAAATTGAAGTGAAAAGTTATCTTATAATAATTTGGAAGAATACATTCCGTATGATTAAGGGTATATTCCGAATTCCATCCTACGGAACCGAGCATAACTTCACAAATACCCTGCTCTAATTATTAATACCCTTACCCAAATTAACTAATACCTGAAAGATTTTATAACAAACTTCAGTGCAAAAAACATTTGAAGAAATTCATATCGGCTCACACACCTTCAACATGGACACATAATAAGAACCAATGGTATTGTGCTATACATTTTTTCGAATGTACTAATATAAATAATTAGTTACTTTCATTTTATTATTATTAGAACATTTATTATATTGATTAGTTAATGACAAAACATTCACCATGTCTTAATCTATAATCGAGTTATAAACAATTAAAATTTTATGTGTACTGCACGAATTCACAATCCAACAGTCTAAAATAAACATAAAAGAAATAATGAATAAAAGTTATATTTTGCACTAAGCATGTTTTATGAATATTTTTGTCTTTGCACAGGGCTATAGTTTAGCTGTGAGAAGTACCCCCAAGATGGCCGCACCTCCACCTCTACCACAAACCCCTACCAGCCCACAACCTGTCTACGATCGTTTTGTCTTCAGAGGCTCACCTCAGGTCCACTATTTATTTATTTATTTTTTCCTTATATACTTTTTTTGTAAAACTATTATTATTCTATTTAAACCATTTAATCTCGTTGCTGAGAGTGTCAACTGTAATTGTGTATCGTTTAAAAAACCTTAAGTATGCTAAATATCCGATTTTTTTTAAAAAAATGATCTGCCTCATATTTCATTTATTTATTCTTATTATTTTTTTATTAATACACATACAAAATATCAATCGAATCCGGATCAGATCTCAAATTTTAAAGTTAACTATATGATTTTATTTCTTTTACATAATTAATCTAAGCTTTCATTCAGCTACAAATCCACAAAAAATAGAAAACAAATATTTTACAGGGAAATCATAGAAAACATGAATCGCTGAAAACGGCATACATTTTGACAGTTGCGTTATATTAAATTTATAATTTCAATTTAAACCATCAAAACTTCTTAATAAGGGCTTAAATTATATATTTCAGCACAAATAATATTTTGCGAAAAGATGGATGCTTTTTTTTATATGCTTGTTCAAAATCATAGTATTTTGAGTAATTACAGGATTTTGAAAAACAATCCAAAGTAGCCTTCTGAAAATCTCACAATTTAGACTTAAGCACATATTCACGACAGCCAGGGATATTTTTGAATTGTTCTCCTCTTTTTTACGGCCTCCAGGAACCATCGCGTAACTCCAGGTACCATTGCAACTGAAAGTATTTGTAAAATTTAGGTATAATGCTTTATACCACCATGCTTTACCAATCATTAACAACATGAAAACATCTGCTAGGATGATAGTTTACCAAAACTATCAATGTATTTAGTCAGGATATAATCAGGATAATCAGGATCTAATGTATATAATCATAATATAATATAATCAGGATCTAATGTATTACTATACTTTAAAAAGTACCTAAAAAAAGTATCGAAATTCATGATAGTACTATTAATATTATTTTTTTTTATTTTCACTATCAGGTTGGCCCTAAGCCCGAAGATCTCATTGTTCTCCAGAGGTTCTTTGGGCTGAAGACACCACTTCAATACGCGGAAGCAAGAAGATTGGCCTGCTCCTCGAACAGTGAGAGGTCTACTCCACTCCACCAGGCTGCCAGGGAGAGCCGATCTGATGTAGTGGCTGCCCTCATCCGCCTGGGAGCTCCCATCGAGGCCCGGGACTCCTGCGGTTATAGGCCGGTCCACAAGGCGGCAGCCGCTGGTTCTGTCAAGGTCCTGCGACAGCTACGGATCTCCGGTGCCGATCTGCAAGCGGAGGGGACCAGCGGGTACAGGCCGCTCCACAGGGCAGCGGTGAACGGTGCTATGGAGGCGGTGCAATGGCTGGTGGAGCAAGGTACTCCGGTGGACGTGACGATATCGGGAGGATGGACGTCTCTACACCTGGCGGTGTGGTGGGACCGGGAGCCCGTGGTGAGGTGTCTTCTCCAACTAGGAGCCTCGGTCAGCTACTTGACTGACCAGGGCTGTTCGCCCCTGGACCTCGCCATTGCGGGCCAATATCATGATCTAGCTCGGATCATTATTAGCTACGGAGGAACGGTGGAGTAACAGACATCTGCCCATTTAAGCAATATGGCATGAACGAATCAAATCTTGGTTTTATTTGGTGATATACTGTTGTTTACAAGATTGTTGTAAACAGAAAAAATAACACCAACGAGATAATACCAATCGAAACGTGTTCTTACGATGGTGAACTAAACCATATCATAACAAAAGAGAATCCATGACAACTAACAAAGACATAGCCTTCAAAGAAAATTAGGCAATGTTCAATTTTATTTTCTGAGTATTGTTGTTTAATTGTATGCGAAATTAACGAAAGCTGTGATAACTCTTAACCGAAAATTAGATAGTGTAGTCGACTAATATAGACTTTAAGAAATCTTATTTGTGATGTCATACCTATTACTAGTTTTATTGAACAAGATATAGAATGGGATCAGTCAGAACTGTCAGTTTAAAGATTAACAAACATATATTTTTTTTATTTGCCAAATATTAAATAAGACGCTATTCAATTTTATCAAAATATGCATTCAGTCATTCAATTAAGAGCTTCTATTACTAGTTTTAGAAGCTAATGTATATTTTTTTTAAGAAGCCAAAAGCTTTTCGACTCATAATTGTAATGAAGGTTTATTTTATGCATGATTTGTTAATATAGTAAAAGTAAAAGTAATAATTTAAAGTTAACAATAATATATTCAGTTTGTTTTGTTTTTATTCTTTCCCTGTTTTATTTATTCGTTTCTACAATTATTATTCTAATTTATTTTGTATTATCATTTCTTACATTTTATTGTATTTCTTTTATATTATAGAGGCTGTTTATTTTATTTTACTTTTTTACTCTATTTTTTTTATTTAATTTTATCTTTCATTGTTCGTATTGTATAAACCTATTACTCACTGCCCTTGAGTGCGGCAGCTTGAAACATTGATTCAATAAAAAGCATTGAAAAAAGAAATAATACGCTGTAATTTTTCTTCTAAAAAATGAATTTTATTCTGAGATCCTTGATTATTTATTAATAAAGGCATGGAGTTTAAACGAGATTTTTTCTTCCATAACCATCATACTTCCCCATTCGGGCAGCTACCTGGAAGTTATCACCACTTCCAAGCGGGAGAGGGAATGCCGAAAATGATTCCAGCATTCCATTTCTTATTAATTCCTAAACTGTTCGGAAGGAAAGCACTCTCGTTCAGCTCCCGACTTCCGTTCTGGTAAATCTCTAATGAACGACCCAGTCCGGGGTAATGTCTGGAGTAGAATAATGTGAAAAAGATTATTGGTATTTTTTGATAACATATATTTTGAAAGTTAGTAAATTTTATTATTGCTAAACCTTTCTGGAATTATAAAGATGGTGCGGTTAAAAATTGGTGCAAATTGGCTCCGTAGTTTTCATGGCCAGTGAACACAAACAAAAAATGGCATATTAGCATAGATTGCATAAAATAACATTTATTTACACTTCATTATATGAACTACTATTCACAGAATTTCTCAGAGTCAACTATCACGGTATTTAGTTATTAAAATATAATTTTATCGTTTTTTTGTTGTTTTTTTTGTATTGTTGTGGGATCATAATCTAGTTAAATTAAATTATTAATATACATTAAGTTGGATCGATGAAGAATGTTATATTTGTTTCTTTAAAAATTTCTACATAATTTTCTTAAATTTCACATAAGAGATTTATTCTTATGTCCGTGTGATTTTACACGAGAACAAAATATACACCGCCTTATATATGAATGCAGACTATTTATTCACTGACTACAGACAAAAAAATTACAGAAACTACGACATTAGCCGGTAGATGGTCAATGTTAGATGAACAATACGTTTAAAGACCTCAAAATATTTTTAAAAAATGGCATACCAAAAATAGAGGATATCAATATGAAATACCTTTAAAACTTTAAAAATTCATTAATTTTTTCTATTAAATATTTTTTGAGCACTTCTTAGGATAAAATAACTATGTTGCTTGGTTTTAATGATTTTTAATATTTTGTACAACTACCGGTTCTTTATTTTTTTTAGTCTTTCGTGTTCCATTCTTTATAATTACTTTCGACACATGTACTAGGGTAAATCACTAGTTATGGTCACCTCACCAGTTATGGGCAGCCTTATACAATTATCGCAATAATAAAATTCTTATCCATTTATTTGTTCCAGATATTACCAGGAAATATATTTCTGAAAAGTATTTAAGATTCAGTTACTAATGAAACTCTCCGTCCTACCCCTACACAGTAACCATTAAAAAAATCTTTCCTTAAATAGTGTCCTGAAATATCTCTTTTTTTTTTTTTAGTAAGATCGTTTTTAAAAGTGAGGATTTTAAAGGAATCATAGTGAAATTGCTTGTTAGAATTCGGTTTCCATACAAGCTCCATTATGTTGGACTATCTGATTTTAATCAACAATAATCTTGAACTGACCTTAGCCGGTGTATAAAAATACGAGATATGAATTATGGACACCCCTATCTATTTCAATTTTCTTTGGTGTTACAAACGTTCTATCTGCTAGTAAAGAAAAAATACAATTTTATTTATTTTATTATGTCCTTTTAAAACATAAATACTACATCTCTTCCTAGCAGTGGTCATGTTTGACCTTACGCCTCTTAAGTGGCCAATACTAGTTAATATAGTTAGTAATACTCTGTACTTCGTGGATGGCTACTGTTGTTTAAGATAACTAGAAATATCGAAAGAAGATAATTTACAAAAAATACATTCCGATTTCTTTTAATTCATTATTTTTTTAGTGAGGATGATTACCATATTGTATGCCGTTACTTCTTATGCAGAAAAATTGACGAGAAGTACGGCTATAAATTATACTTTGATAAAAAGTTGTTTAAATTCATTTTCAACTATTTGATGACGGTTATCTAAATTAATAAGTAATTACAAAATTTGTGAATGAGTACATCGAGTGATTGTGTTTTTAAATATATATTTCACTTTTTTGTTAGTAGGTATTTAGATTATTTTTATAGCTATAAATGTTGATTAATTAATACTCATTTTAAAATGATTAAAAACATTTGTTTAAAGATTATTTTTCCAAATGACCATAAACTAGTATTGGCTACGATCATAACTGCTAATTTTAGCTTTTTCTAAAAAACTATAAATATTTATTTTAAAGAAAGCTTTAGTGTATTTGTCAATATTACATTGAATAGAATAAACTTTTGAAAATCTAAGTATATAACCACAGATGTCATATTACAAACTGTATCAACGGAACTCTCTTTTAAATCGACAAGTTCCCTTAACTATGACCATAACTAGTGATTTACCCTACGTATTTTTTATATGTAAAATAATAATCAAAATAAAATTTAAAAATTACATGTAAATTGAATACTTTTAAGTATGGTGTGTACATAAATAAATAAAATTCCTTCTAACAGGGTTACTGCATAAAAAGCATAATTCTATTTCTCTTTTTATCCTTTTTCTTACTTAAGCATAAAAATAAGAAAGTTTCTATATTAAAATATAAAATATAGGTATTTTTAAGTTACATAGTACAAAGACAGTTTGCTAATCTTATTATTCGGTAATTTCTTTTCAATATATAGCTTAAATTCAACGTTTGTAATAAATGATAAATATCATGAGAGAAGGCTACTAAAAATATCTGGTAGTCATGATAGGACTATAGGTGTGAAGTGCACCTACCCAGGAGCTCCAGCTTCTGCCTCCCTCCAGGCTGAATATAAAATGGATCCAATTCCAGTAGTTCCAGCTCTAAGAGCTCCCTCCGGCTATTTTTCTTCTCCAGAAGATTTTTCCCCTTAATCCCTACGTTCCAGAGTTACTTCCAGCCTAAACTTTTTAAAATAGCTGTTGGTGTAGTACGGTCTTGGAGACTACTTCTTAAACTTGCTGAGCTTTTTTTCTGTAACGGGTTATTTACTTGACAGGAAGGGGTGGCAGAAGCAAAGTATTTAGTCCTTTAAAACAAATTCTTACTCTCATATTGTAATAATACAAGGCTTTAAAACGGTAATAAAACTTCGATTTTTTTTTTTTTTTTTTTTTTATATTCTGATGCTACATTAGAAACCATCATTTAAGTCGACATAATGGAAATTTTTTTTTTTTATGTTTCTATTAAATCTAGAAATCAGAATTATCGGATTTGTTTTTTGGCCAAAAATGACGTGCTACCGACTTGTCAATTTTCCAAACTGCAGCATCTTAACGAGAGAGCGGTGTTGTATCTTATTAGTAACTCTGGCAAGATATTATTAAGGCTGTAAGATATCTGGTAAGGCCTTAGGTTGTGGTTTTACCTCTTTAGTTCACTTTGTTGCTATCATTAAGCCGCCTTTTTCCATCATCATGTTCTCACAAACCAATATCTTCTATGCAGTACACTCAATTCACTATCAGTATTATTAATTTGAATTTTTTCACCCCTTTTATTTGTCAAATCACCCTTAAAATTCCATATAGCAATCATACTATGCTTTTATACACCCTTATAAATAAACTCCCCGTCAAATATTGCAACACCCATAATTCTCGAGATTTTCCTGGTTTTTACCTTAATCCATACTTGGTTTATATTCATATTAATATTATTTATTAAATGTGAGACATTAAGGATTAGACACAACAATGTTTTTCCCTGTTAATAACAAACGATGGAATTTTAGATTATTTTTTTCAAATTTCCTTCAGTCCATGTTTCTCATTCGTTTCGTTATTTATAAGTATGCCAAGACTAGTGGAAGCAGTCATTCAAGCCAGAGGGGGCAATATATCTAATTAAATATACATTTATACAAAATTGTAAAAAATGAAATTTTTAAAAAGTCAATTTTCTAGCTTTTTTGGTTTTTGGAAGAAATAATGTAATTTATTTTAATTAAAATTGTTTATGCCTAGTTTAGGAATGTTTATTATAGACTTCAGAACCTTTCTTTATCATGAAAAAAAAAAAAAAAGTTTTTATAAAATTCAAATATTTCAAAGTGTTGCGATACTTTGGACGGGGAGTTTATATATCTTAAATTCATGATTTGTTTTTAGTATTTTTATTCTTTAAGCCAAAAATTCATTAAACAATAAACAGAACTCGTTTTATACTGTTTTCTGCCGAATATATCCTATTCAAAAGTTATTATCGGTTAATTAAAATGTTACAAAATCATGAAGAATGTTTATATATTGCATTAAATTGTTGATTCTTTAATCTAATTATTAATTATAATAAGAATGAGTTTCGCCTAAAGTTCGATAAAATGTCTATTACCATTTTACAATCTACATAGAAATCGATTAATTTATACATAATTGAAAAGGAATCCCGGATCCGAATTCAATATTTCTTCAATAGCTGGGAGGGAGGACTAAAACAATAAATAAATTATTCCATATTTCATAGGCAATTTGCCTTCCAAATGACACTACTAAAATTCCGGGCCATATTGGCCGAACGAGGCATTAAGGGTCGAGTTAAGAATGTAAATTGCGGAGGGAAAATGTCCAATCTAAATGAAAATTGAGTTGATTCTGAGGGGGCTACTAAGACAGGGGCAAAAACTACATCTATGTTGCAGCAACTGATGCATTTTAGATTGTATAACTTAGCCAGCGGTCCGGGCGCGCTATCGTGTCATCGTAAACGGTTTCGGATGTGAAATATTAAATTGGTGCTCAGTCCTAAGTAATGACTTGAAATTATATATTTAATAAAACAGTAATGAGTGAATGAAACGCGCCATCTCGATAATTTGCTAATTTCAAACATAATCAAATTTGTTTTATAACAAATTTAGTCGTTAAGATATAATATATATATATATATATATATATATATATATATATATATATATATATATATATATATATATATATATATTATCATACACACTTTATTTTAGTTAAACTCCTATTATATCAATTTATCTTTACTACAATGTCACATGTTTCGGGATATGTTATCCGATCTAAAAAAAAGAGTCTGATGATGGGATAACACATCCCGAAAAATTTTACATTGTAATGGAGATAAATTGATATATGAGGAGTTTACCTAAAATAAAGTGTATAAGATTACATATTTAACATTATATACTCCTTCATTAAAGAAATAAATCGTTATTTTTTCGAAAACGAAAATAATTAAGCTCAAAATTGATCTATGTTTACAAATTAGATGCATTACTAAAAGTTTATAATTTAAACATATTTTTAACATTTGTAATATTTTAAGATTAACATTTTTTCAAGTCTAAAAATTGAGATTTTTTTTTCTTATTTCATCATCACAAATTATAATTGTAAATTTTAACGCCAATAAAGAAGACAAAGCGAAAAAGTGCTATTTAAAAATTTTTTTTTTAGTTATTTTTTGAAATTTACAACAGTATATACAAATATAATACATCAAAAAAGTAAATTAAAAAAGCAGAAACAAAAAAAAAATAGAACTTTTATTCTGTACCTTTTTCTGCGTTTGGAATTTACAATACAATCAGATCATAGACGAGAAAAGTACATAATCATGGATTTAATGATTCCAATATAGTGGACGTCAATTTAAACCTTTCTGCACTGGTACTATTACTTAAATAATGAATTGGAAAGGTTCTGCAAAAAACAACCAACCAATCATTTGGTTACAGGAAATGGCTTCGGTATTAACTGTTATCAACTTAACAAGATACTAGCCAGAAAAAATAGATAATTTCTTTCAATGGGAACCATTATAATACCTGGAGCAGAATTTTTATAAATATTGAACATGAACCAATTCTCCATCGCTGTAAGTTATTACCTATATTTAAACCTGTTAAAAAAGTTTTTCTTTAGAAGAAATCTTCATAAAACAGTGAATAGAATCTGTGAAAAAAAAAATTCTGCTGAGGGAATGACAAAAATGATCTTTTTTCTCCTTGTAAAAATTTTGGATTTTATTAGTAAATCTGCGCTTTGATAATTACATTTTGAATTTCAGGGCTAGTTTTAGCACTATTATTTAGAAAGACACTTGTCTATTCAATAAACGCTGAAGGATTTAATTTAAGAATCATGGGTAGAAAAAATATGAGATAACCAAGACAAAATTTTGTATTTTTTGAAAATATTTATTTATTGCTGGTCTATTAATTCGATATCTGTTATTTTTGTGTTAATATGAGTGATTTACTTGTACTAATTCCTTGGCCCTTGTTGATTTATATTATCTTTTTTAGTATTAGTCAACAGTAAAGAAAACATATTTTGTGCTGTTACGTAAAACTAAAACAAATATTACAATTTGGACTCGAAATTCGGAAGGTCTTTTCCGTCCAACAAAGAGATTCAAGATATGGAAAAAATTTATATGAGAATAAAGTAATGTGCTAGAACTGAATGCAGTAATCATGAAATTACAATAACTAAGTTTTCTTCGATTCTGGAAAAAATATATTTATAAAACAAAAATTTATTATTTAATATATATTTATATATTAAAATTTATTATTATTAACATCTTTAAAATTACCACTTTCCAATGGAAGATTAGAATGGATACCTACCTCATACCGAAGATTTTATAGAAAATAATAATAAAAAAAAATATATCATTTTTAAAAAAATGAAATTAAGCCTTATAAAAACATTATAAGCTCTTTCTTATCCTATTATGAAAGTTTATTATTTCAGGCTTTCGGTTATTTATGTTTTCGAACACGTCAACTACGACCTGACCATTGGCTTCAAAGGTTCGAGACCGGCAGACGACACAACAAAGTCTCCCTTTGGCTACCTTTAACACGTATTACAATGTTTTCTTTGCCCTTTCCCATTTACAGTTCAAAGGGAAGGCATCAAGGACACCCTGGATCAGAATAAACATCTCTTAGGACCAAAACAAACATTCATCACGGAATACTGAGCAACATAAGAGGCTGATGAAACGGTTTGACAATCTGTGTATCTAATTGCTGATCCTTCAAAGTATTCATATTCAAATTTTAGAACCGATAATGGCTGTATGAAATTCGAAACTGGTCTCAGAATAAATAATTATTTATTGAAATTTACAACAGTATCAAAATGAAATTAACCAAGTAAATGCATCTATTGATAACACTTTAATTAAAATTCTATAAATAAGGTTTGTAGTTATTTTTGTTTTTTCTGAAACATTTTTACTACTCCTATTCGGTCGATTCCATCTATTCATCGTCTAGGTTCCAAGCAACAAAGGAAAAGTAGAAAAAGAAAATCATATAGCTCTGGATTTTCGTATAGATGTTCAGTGGAGTGTTTTGTGCAACACACTAAGTGCGGACCATTGATAGGTGAACTAGAGGTATGAGTGGGGTTTAAATATATCTTTTAACTGTTTCTTTAAATATTTCCTAAAATCACAACCTATATTTATACGTACTTTATTTATAAAATTAAAATACACACAATTTTTTAAATGAATATATGTCTTTGGCTGGAGATCTGTAACTTGTTTTCATGGCAAATTTCACGGATTAAGTGTTGCACGGATTAAAAATTTAAAGATCAGAAATTTAATGAAGAATATTATTTGTTAAATAACATTTGTCACCAGGATCAACCATTTATGAATTATATTTGTTTCAATGAAATAATTCAAGTTTGGAAACGCCATTTTTTTAAACTTTGTTTATTTTGAATAATCATTGATTGTAAATTTAAATTAATTATTAATTTACGTAATTCGATCATTTTAATTCTAAAATGTTAATTGGGAAAATCAGTAGATTATAGATGGATATATCCATGATCTTTTGTTTTTCCCAGCCAGGAAAAAATTGATTTTCAGTTTTATAAAATTTTTGTTGTACGTTTAATAATGTAGCTTAGGAGACTGAAGGGAGATTACTTTTATTTATGAATTTAATTGAGGTATTTATTATCTGTAAAACCTTAGATTTATCGTGACATAGTATATTTTTTACACACATTTATTGATTTTTGAAAAAAAAATTAATGAAATATTTCTATATTTTTATTATATATTTTAAACTTTTATTGAAATATATGTACAATCTGTCTCAGTTAAGGGCAATAAGTAACAGTGCTAAATAGAATTTATTCGTACCATAAATACAAGTTCTCATTCATACGCAATTAATAATACTAAGAGATAAAAAACAAAACAAATATTCATAATACTAATAAAACAAATAGTCTTACTACAAAAAAACTAATAGTTACTTAAAAACATCGACAATAAAATGAATAATGAAAATTATTTAACTAAAATTAAAATAGAAAAAAAAATTAAAATACATTCATACTATATGTACAATACAGACACACTTAGCCTGGGGAACCACTAATCGAGCCTATTTTCCCACTTTTTGGGAGTCAAGGCAAAACACGAAGAGATCCCGGTGTTGCTCTTTCAGCTGCATCACTGGTATTATCCAGTGGATGCTGAGTGGGAGCGCTATAGCCACATATGCTCAGGACTTGAGTAGAGAAGCTGGTCATCACCAGGACTCCAGCATAACATTATATTACAAAAGGTCTCCGGGCCATCGCGGTTTAAAAATATTTTTAATTCTAATTTTTGCGTATTACAGTTTATCAAGTGGATAAGGCTTATGTTGGTTCAAAAAGCATTTGCAAAAACTGCAATTGAGTGACTTCCAATCCGCTATACCCTCTCTTATCACTCCATCGGTATAGAAATTGAGTATGTTGTACAAAACGCTCTAAAATAAATAATATTGCAAAATCCAAAACTATATATGTATTACTCAACAGTACTGCCTCCGGGCAAAAATTATAATTATAAATATTTTCAACCGACTTCAAAAAAGAGGAGGTTCTCAACTCGTCTGTATTTTTTTTAATTTTTTTTTGTGTGTGTGTATGTTACGCGATTACTCCGTCGATTCTGAATCAATTTTGATTATTCTTTTTTAGATCGCTGGGGCATACTTCACAGGTGGTCCCATAAAAATATTTTGAAATCAACGCAGCACTTTTTAAGAAAAATCAAAATAACAGTTCATAAAATCACTTATTAACTGCTTTTTTTTTTTTCATTTTTCTTAAAAAGTGCTGAGTTTATTTCAAAATATTTTTTATGGGACCACCTCTGAAGTATGCCCCAGCGATCTAAAAAAGAATAATCAAAATTGATTCAGAATTGACGGAGTAAGCGCGTAACATAAACAAAAAAAAAAATTAAAAAATAAAGACGAATTGAGAACCTCCGTCAATTTTGAATCAATTTTGATGATTCTTTTTTAGATCGGTAGGGCATACTTCAGAGGTTGTCCCATAAAAAATATTTTGAAATCAACGCAGCACTTTTTAAGAAAAATCAAAGAAACAGTTAATATTAACGAAAAGTTAAAATTGATTTGCAAAGTGCAGAAAGGAGAAAGAAGTTGGGCGTTTGTTGCTAGTGAATTCTGGATTCCGCGTAGTTCTCTTTCAACCGTCCTAAAGAAAAGATCGCCACTGGTGGAAGACGGTAAGTCTACTTTTAGGCACCCTCAGAAAAAAGCGCAATTCAGTTAAAAGTTATATGATGAATTGGTACCGGGTATTTAATTTTCTGTATTAATGATTTCATATGTATGTACAAACAACATACACATACCCATTAATGAAAAATATACGTAATGATTTCAACTCCGATTTTGTGTTCAATTTTCCCAATTACATGAAGGTAAGTGAATGATAACCTCGATAAGTTTTTGTTCAGTAAGTCAAACCATTTTTAAGGGAAGCTTGAAGATCGAGAATTGACTGTATAAACAAAAATACACTCACCACTAAAAAGTGAAAAATAAAAATAATTTTTATAGAAAAAAACAAAACCCACTTCAAGATTAAACCTACATATACAAACTTGAACTGAAAAATAAAAAATAATATTTTAATTGCTTCAAAACAAAAACCATTAAATGAAAATCAACGAAATTATCGATACTAATATACCTATTCACAATTTATAATCAGTTATTTTTGGGGTCGGTGCCAACCAAAACAAACAGAATTTGAAAAGAAATTGTAATCGTAAAGATCCTCCCACTGTTACATCACCGCCACACGGCTGTCTCCCTCCTTTCGAAAGTTTATTGCAAAGGCAGAATTAAACTGCCCTTCTTGGCTGGCACCGACTCCAAAGATAACTGGTCATAAATTGTGAATAGGTACATGAGTATCGATAATTTCGTTGATTTTCATCTAATGGTTTTTGTTTTGAAGCAATTAAAATATTATTTTATATTTTTTAGTTCAAGTTTGTATATGTAGGTTTAATCTTGAAGTCGGTTTTGTTTTTTTCTATAAAAATTATTTTTATTACGATTTAATAGTTGTTTTTGTTTTCTTTACGTAGATTTAAAATTACAAACACCTAGAATAACTTAGCCAATTTTAATTAAATACAATTCACTTAATCCGACCCGCGGGGTAGGTCTTTAATTGTGAATGTAAAGCTGGAAAGTTTTAGAAAATAGGAGCTGGACAATAACCCCGTCCCTCGAATGATTATTTAACTATTAGCTGGAATAGTTCCATTTTAAAGTTTCAACCATTTCTCTTTCCCCTCCGACTATTACGGTCTTTCTCTAATTAATTCTTTATTCCATAATCCTTTCTTATAAAAGTGTAATAGGTAAATAATTTTTAAAAAATAAAATAATTTTATTATTGCTAGAGGTTACAATAGAGTGAGAAATTTATGTTGATCTGAAAAGAATTTATTGGAAACTGTCCATGGCTAAACCCAGTTTCCACTGCAATAAAATAGACCAGACTACATACTATGTAATGATATTAATGATAGTAACGTTATTATCAGCAGCCAACTGTAAACGTAACAGCATTCACAATGCTAAAACGAAAACTATTTATTTTCTCTTCCCTTTATTATTTATTTTTGTTTTCCTACTAATCTTCTTTTTCCATTTACCTTTAGAGAACCCTTTCAAACCTGCTTTTTGTTTGTTTTTTCAAGTACATAACAACAGATTCTAATACCTTTTGCTATTTTTACTCATAACATTATTTATATGATTATTCATGGGAAATTCGATGTATAAATCAAACTCAAAAGTGGTAATAAATAGAATTTTGTCTTTGTCATACGAAGGAAATTAATATGAGAGAGCAAATTAAATTAATAATTACTCAGAAGTATCAAACTAAATAAAAAGAAATTTAGATATATGCTATTATTTCCAGGGAAAATAAATAACTGTGTTAATGCAGTGTTGCATATTTTGTTTAAAACATTCTTAGGATTGATAAATTAATTGCCAGTTCTATTGGGATATAAAATAATCCTGTTCTTATTTATTATTAGCATACTGATGACACTCTAACCGTTTGTTATTGAAAAAGAGTTATAGAACAACAATTGGTTAGTCTCATCTGAAGTTATATGAGAGACAAAGCCGCTGTGTTAATCTATAAAAAATCAATTGTGATTGATTACCAGTAAAAAAAAAAAAAAAAAAAAAAAAAAATATATGAAATAATAAACATATTAAACGTTATTGAAACTAATTTTATAGTAAAAAAAAAGATTTGAATAGTAGGTATAATTTTTTATAGGCCATGAAAACTTAATGCACCCAGGTATTTATTTTCGTCAACGTCTTTGCTTTCGCAATCATATTTACTGGTTTAATTGATTCTTCCCCCAGTTCTATAAAAAATATTTCGAATCCGTAGTCAATTTTTCTCCTAACTTAATAAACAAATAACTTGGTTTCCACCTGACTCAGATTGTAAAAAACGGCTTGATTTTCATATTGAAAATCAGTTTTGGAAGTCTCAATAGCGAAATCACAACACGATTCATTTTTTTAACTCATTCTTATTTTAGTAAAAAAAAAATAATAACCAGGCAAAAGTAAGACAAATTGAATGAAAAATGAAACTTCCGCTATCCCTAAGCTTATTTCAAGAAATATGTTGCAACGAAATTGAGTTTGAACAGAAAAATATGTCGTCTCTGAAGATACATGGTAATCTAATTCGTAAACTCCTCTTCCTCCATACGCCTTGCCCAGCACAACTCTAAATTATCCCACAAGCAAGTCGAATCACTACCTCGACCAAAAACATTATAAACGTTGTAGTACAAACGTATTACGTAAAAACATAAAAATGCGCTATAAGAGAGAAATAAAAAAATAATAAAACCCAAGAAAATGCCCGTTAATCCAAGAGAGAGGTTCTTCGATGATTCCAAAATAAATTTCTAATCAATCACATTATTGTTTTTACATTAATATTTATATATAACTACCAAAACATCTCTAATTTTTGTTTATTGAAAGTGGTGATGTTTCACACCAATAAAGATCAGTAAAATGCGTGACTGTGCGATTCTTTAACATATTTTTTTTTTCAAAATCACGGTTAACTTTCCCTTGAAAATTACTACTTATAATTTGCAAATTACTTTCTTTTGTATATTCGAGATAAACTACACCCTATCCATAGCGGGAAGTTCCAAAAGCAAATAATTATCGAACTTGTTAAAACAATGGCGGGAGGTGCGGTAGCACAGGGAATATGGCACAGGACTACTAACCCTGGGTACGGGGTTCGAGTTCAGATGAGGCAGATATTTAATTATTTTGTTATATTTGCCTAAGATTGGCCCAGAATTTATTAAGTATCGAATCGATTAAGTATCCTTAATCGATGAAACACTGATGGATGAGTATGCTTTCGGCAAAATCTACTCCTTTTTGGCTTAGAAACAGTACAATACGGTACAGTTCCACAATTTTGGTTCCCGATAACCCGGCAAACCAGATTTCTCGGTGACCCAATTGGGATGGCGAATTCCTTTAAACATAATTTAACGATTCAAGCAAATCGTTCCCCGATATTCCAGTGGGGGACAATTTTACTCTACAGTAGAAACCTCCTTTCAGAAAAAAAAATAAACCTAATGGGGGAATGACTCCGAAAGCGAAGACCTTAATAACAACGATGAAGGACCAAAAATGAGCCACACTGAAGATTTAAAAGCAGTTGAATATGCCTTACAAGCTTGAACAGCGAAGAAATTCATCAATGAATATGTTCTTCCTCCAATCAATGAATCTCCAAAGAAACGGACCGAGTTTAGTGTTTGAAGCTATCATGTATTATCATCGTTTTTGAAAAAATCGTTCATTTATTTTCTCCAAGTTAAATTTATGTACAGGCATTTAGATGTTATGGCGTTGTGATTGTATTATGCATATATATGATAAATAAAGGAAGAAAATGTACGACGTTATATATCTCTTAATTATTATTTTTAGCCCTCATTCCTTGTGAGCCGTCATTTAACAAACTGTGAAAAGAATGTCTATATTACACCTTGTTTTTAGGATTGTACAGTACATATCATAAGGTAATGGCAACTAAACAGCAGAAATGATTAATGCAAAGTTCTGTTCATACGTTTTTTTAAATTAAACTTTAATTTAAATATTAATTTATCAATCCTAATTGCATTGATCCATTTATATCATCATGCATACCTCAAGTGATTAATTATATTGTTTACATTCCAGATGCATCAGTGCCCAGTACATCTTAATTCCTAATTTATAATCTTTACGAGTTCGTATTTTTTTGCGATAAAGAAAAAGGAATCAGTGAAATGGGTTAGTTTTTACTAATTATTGATGGTCTGGAGGCAAGATGGTAAAGAGGACTGATTCCTCAAGTGGCCCAGTACCACCGGAAGGGAAACACTCAGCTGCTGGAGAACTAATGGAAAGTTAGCGGAGAAGTGGTAAGGTACTGGAAGCACTGGAGGCACTGGGAGGCTAAGCAGATTACTGCTCGAGTGCTCGACCCCCCTCCTCCCCCCCGTCCTAGGAGCAGCTTTAATATCTCTCAGCTGGAGATGGTTAATTTACTTTCATCGAGTCCTCTCTTTGTGCACACCACCAGGATACAAAAAGCTATACAGGCAACCAAAACTTATCCATCAACAGCACTTAGATGTCATGGTCTTCCAGTTCTGAAGTATCTTCTGAAGTTCCGAGTATATAACGTACGATAATTTTTATGAACAGTAATATTTTAAAAACCATCTAAAACAACATCTCCAATTTCTTAATTACTTTTGAACCATAAAGTCCAGTAGTTTCACGAGATACATATACCAAACATACGAACATGATAAGAGTAAATAAATAAGGCGTAAACATGAGTTTTGTTTTCACTAATTATAAAATAAAATCCATCATGAAAAAGGCTGAAACCTTAAGTGCAGAAATCCTTTAATTTATTTTAATGATTCGTTTTATTACCTAGTCTTGACGCGAAAATATTACCACCAGATGATAATTTAGATTTATAGATAGCTCTAGGAGATGCTGTATTCTAGGGTACAGATTTGATTGCCAAAACCGATCTAGTAGGGTGCTTGAAAGAGCCATGAAAAATTATTTTAGTTTTAAGTTTAAATTTTGCAGAGATTAGGTGTTCGTAATCTGATCTTTAGTTTTTATATGTCCGATCCTTTTCCAGCTGATTATAGGGGAAAAATTGTTTGTTGTTTTTTGACGTGGTAAACAGAGAGATTCGTGATCATCCTCAAGTTTTCATTGTCCTTTCTTATTCATTATATTCTTCCATGAAGCAGAATTATTCGAGAAACATGCCATCCAATTTCAGATGAGTGAATAGTTTTTCGTTATAGTCGGTTTGAGGAAATTATATTTGATAGTTATAATTATAATTATTAGTGGTCCGTAATAACATTATTCTTATCATTCAAATAAAACAAAAAACATCTAACTTGTTCTTTTTTTTTATTATTATTTTTTTAAATTTATTTATTTATTTTTTTGCATTGCCCGCTCTCATAAGTTTCATTTGTTTATCGATAAAATGTTTTAAATTAAATAATGTAATTGTACATTATTTCTGCAATGATATTTTCACGCAGTAATTATTAGATTGGTTAAAATTACATTGATTAGTTCTTTGAAGATTACATGAAAGCATAATTAGAAATCCATTTTTTAATTTTATGGTATGATTTTGTATTCCAGATGGCAAGAGAAAATATTGCGGATAATAGACTGCAATATCAGAGCCTAAAACTAAAGGCCCATAATCTTATTTTAACACACAATATCAAAAAGCAAAGGATCGGCATTTTTGTTCGACAGAAATAATTTTATATAATTTCATGTGTTTGGATTTTAATTTCTAACAATAACAGTATATGGTAATACGGCAAAGCTTCTTTCTGCCTCTAAACATTGTAAATTTAAATTGTTATAGTAAACTTTATTATTGTAAACTTCCCGATAAATAAGTAGATGGTGTATTTAAAATTTGGTACAGATAATCTCAGTAGTTATAAAAATGCAAACTCTGTTGTAGAATGGCAGCAGCCACATATAGGTATATTTTAAAACATCACTGTTTTCCACATTTCGCACCCCATAATAATAGTTTTTCAACCGACTTCAAAAAAGAGGAGGTTCTCAACTCGTCTGTATTTTTTTTTGTGTGTATATTAGGCGATTACTCCGTCAATTCTGAATCAATTTTGATGATTCTTTTTTAGATCGGTAGGGCATACCTTCGAGGTGGTCCCATTAAAATTATTTTGAAATAAACGCAGCACTTTTTAAGAAAAATCAAAAAAACAGTTTAAAAAATCACTTAACGGTTTTTTTGATTTTTCTTAAAAAGTACTGCATTGATAAAAATATTTTTTATGGGACCACCTCTGAAGTATGCCCTGCCAATCTAAAAAAAATCATCATAATTGATTCAGAATTGACAGAGTAATCGCGTAACATACAAAAAAACAAATACAGATGAGTTGAGAACCTCCGTCAATTCTTAATCAATTTTGATGATTCTTTTTTAGACCGGTAGGACATACTTCAGAGGTAGTCCAATAAAAAATATTTTGAAATCAACGCAGCACTTTTTAAGAAAAATCAAAAAAAAAACTAGTTAATAAAAATCACTGTTTTATAACCTTACATTTTAAACATATTTATGATTATGATTATTTAAAATCTCTAAGTAACTAAATCACCGTCCTAAAGAATAAAGAAATATCGCCACTGGTGGAAGGCGGTGTCTACTTTTAGGCACCCTCAGAAGAAAGCTCAATTCAGTTGAAAGTTATATGATAAATTGGTACCAGGTATTTAATTTTCTTTATCAATGATTTTATATGTATGTACAAACAACATACACATACCCATTAATGAAAAATATACGTAATGATTTCAACTCCCATTTTGTGTTTAATTTTCCCAATTACATGAAGGTAAGTGGAATGATAACCTCGATAAGTCTTTGTTCAGTAACTCGAACTAGGGTAGCTTCAGGGTAGCTTGAAGATCGAGAATTGACTATATAAACAAAAATACACTCACCACTAAAAAGTAAAAAATAAAAATAATTTTTAAAGAAAAAACAAAACCGACTTCAAGATTAAACCTACTTACACGAACTTAACTATAAAATAAAAAATAATATTTTAATTGCTTCAAAACAAAACCCGTTAAATGTAAATCAATGAAATTATCGATACTTATATACCTATTCACAATTTATGATCAGTTATATTTGGAGACGGTGCCAACCAAAACTAACAGAATTTCAAAAGAAATGGTAATTGTAAAGATCCTACCACTGTTTCATCACCGCCACACCGCTGTCTCGGGCCATTCGAAAGTGTATTGCAGAGGCAGGATCAAACTGCCATTCTTGCCTGGCACCGACTCCTGTATAGCTGATCATAAATTGTGAATAGGTATATAAGTATCCATAATTTCATTGATTTTCATTTAACGGTTTTAGTTTTGAAGCAATTAAAATATTATTTTTTATTTTTTAGTTAAGTTCGTGTAAGTAGGTTTAATCTTGAAGTCGGTTTTGTTTTTTCTCTAAAAATTATTTTTATTTTAACAACAAGTTAATTGAAAATTGAGGCTAAGAATAGGACATTTAGCTTCCACCCACGGTTACATGATGGGAAGCCTAGAACCACCGATTTTTACAACTTGCATGGCAAAACTGACATTGAAACAGATTGTACCAATATGTACACTATACTCTGACGCCAGAACTAAGTACAATATACCCTCAAGTATAGATAAAGCACTGGAAGACACAGAAGACAAAATTAAGAACATTTTTGAATTTCATAAATTTTGTAAATTGTTTGACAAAATTTAATATGTGTATTTAGCCACTAATGAAAATAAGTAAAATCTTCTATTAATTTGAAGCTCTACATATAACATTGTAACCTCTTTTGATTGGTGCTGACCACCTATCGGTCCATTTTCAAACTTCACCGGGCACCACATATTTATCTTTTTTTAATTGGAAACCGGTAGATTTTCTTATGGGTAAACCTTCCTTGAACTATGAAGATGGTGTAGGTAAAATTTCGTACAGTTAGTGATCACTAACGAAAAATGGTTTATCCTTTTATATAATGCTAGCTTCCCCATTCACGGCTTCGCTCGCTTTCATAAGTAAAGAACTTAGATAATATTAACTAATAATTGATGTTTTATTTGTTTATCGATGAAAATCATGTATTGGAATATGGAATTGAGCATTATTTTCTCAATGATATTTTCATGTATAAATAAAAGCATAATTTGGCATCTATTTTTAATTTTAATGTAAAAGTTGGTAATGCAGGTAATCCAATTTCTAACCATAAAATTACATAGTGTGGCAATAAATCACGTTTCTGACATTCAATATTGTACATTTAAATTAAAATTATAGTACTTCTAAACCTTCCTAGAACTATGAATATGATATAGTTTTACTTTGGAACGAATGGGTTAAGCAGTTTTACCATAGTGGACTATATTGCCGAATATCAAAAAATATAATTTAATTAAATATTGTGATTAAATTATCGATATTAAATTTTATTATTAATGTCTAGCTGTATATAAAACCTTATCTTTGTAACCTCTCTTAAATGGAGCTCGCCATCTATCGGTCAAATTTCAAACTTCATTGCGCACCACATATTTATCGCGTTTTTAACAACAATTTATTTGGAAATATGTCAATTTTATTATTGCTAAACCTTCCATGAGCTATAAAGATGAAGTAGTTAAAATTTGGTACAGATTGGTTCTGTAGTTTTCGCGGTTAGTTATAACAAACGAAAAATGGCTTGTCCTTTTATATAATAGCATAGATTATAGATATACATCACAATATGTATTCAGAATCGTAAGTTGGTACATAAAAAAATAATTAATTAAAAAGTTATATTTTAATAGTATCAATGTATATATGAAAGGTTGAGTATTCAATTGAGCTTAATCAATATAAACCGTTTTGTATCCGTTGTGAAGCTGTCGACTACAAAGGAACGATCCACCGACTAACTCACTAACTCAGCTCTAGTGCTCTAGAAAAAATTCCCTCGTTTTTTGTTCAAAGTATTTTATACCCTTGCCGTGGCAGGAAGTAGGGTTAGACCGGGCAGGGAAAGCAAAACAATATAAAAACGACCTATATCCACTGTGCATTCCGCTTGTAAAAAAGAGCCACTCTGTTTTGTTGATATCGGGCTCCCTTTTATAGTTTATATATATATGTACGTATGAATGTACGCATATTACGCATATATATTATATAACGTTTTTGTGGTTCAGTCAATAAAATAACAGCTTATTTTGGTGACGTTACGAAACTATTTTGCTCTTATAATCATGCCTGTGAACAGGTTACAGTACAATTATATAAGTTACACAGATTATTTAAAATTAAAGCTAACAACAATAAAAATATATAAAAACATGTTATTTCATCTACCTGCATCTGGGAATACCAATCAGTTTAGGAAATACCCACATTACCTTTTTCCCACTCCCACATTAGCCCTTTTTTTTTTCTTTTTTTTTTTTAACTTTAGAGGATTCTATATTAAATGGAGTATTTGAAAAATAAAATTATTTAAATAGTTAACATTCATATAGATATTGAATAATGCAAAATGATTTACCAAGTAGAACCTCAATCCGTGAAACTCAAAGCGTTCACCCAAGAAAGAATATATTTTATAAAATGACCCAGGTGTATTTTAATCATAACAAAAAAAAAACACATATTTTAAAATGAAATAATAATAAAAATAACATATTTGAAAAAGTCACTTTTTTACTAAAAGAAGTTATCAAAGAAAATTATTTAACCTTATATCACTGTTGCATTTGGAGGCAGTAAATCAACAGATTTAACTAATTCAATTTATTTTCAACTTCATTTAATAATTCGGCTAATAAATAAGTATTCGATTTATTTTTAGAGAATAATTTTTTTAAAGATAATTAGAGATTTTTTCCATTTTTTTAAAGAATTTTATTGTTATTAAATGAATTTTATTTACATTTTTAGTTTTATCATTTTTCATGCTCACAGGATCTAGAACATCATACAGGAGTTATAAGCAATCAAAACCAACCAACTAACTATTTTACATATCAATTATGAGTATTAAAATTGCTTATACATCAACCGTACATTGTCTATCATTCTTGTTATATGTCAGAAGAAATCCCTTGGTCTTAATCAATAAAATACTTAGGTTTAACACTGGAGAAATCATTAACATACACTGAACATATTAAAAACAAAACAGATAAAGCTAAAAAACTTATATTCAAAATGTTCCCCTACTTCAATGAAATATCGAAATTGAGCCCTAAAAATAAACTCATTCTTTACAAAACAGTAATCCGAGCACAAACCACTTATGCTTCTCCAGTGTGGAGCTTAACTTGCTCCACTAACTATAATAAATTGGAAAGAGTTCAAAATATTTGCATGAGGATCATCAATAATTATCCTCGTTATACTAAAATATCAACTATGCTCCACGACCTAAACTTATTCCCTTTAAAACAGCACGTCTTCGAACAAACCAAAGCATACTTTGCAAAAAAAAAAAAATTCAGAAAATTCACTAGTAAAAGAAATTGGTAATTATGATAAAAATTCCCTCAAAAGATACACCCACAAAAGAACCAATCATCTACTCTTAACTTAAACCTCCCCACAGATTACTCAACTGCTATGTATACATATAGTCACCACTAATGTATGCTGGTTATGATATATTGATTATTATTCTTTTGTATTTAATTATTGATTGTATTTAATTCTTATTTTATTTTATATCATGTAATTATTGTTTCTTCCTTTACTTTTCTTTCTTTTTTTTTATGCGGGTTTTTTCTTATTTTCCCACTGTTCACAGATAAACTTTAACGTGTAAAACTATTCACCGATTCACCAAAGCATAAAACTATGTTAATCATGTAGAGGAATTTTTGACCAGCACATGTATTCTAAATGATTTTGTAAATGTAATTGTAAGTATGTCAATAAAGCCTTATTATATATATATATATATATATATATATATATATATATATATATATATATATATATATATATATATATATATATATATATTATTCTTGTTATATTATTTTATACTTAATTATATCTCCTTAATTTATTGTAGTTTCTACTGTTAAACTTCTTGTATTTTCACTTGTGCATTTAATCCACAATTTCCCTGATCCTGTGGTGGAAAGATTATCCTTGGGCACACCTAGTCTCTATATAGGATGTCCCAGACATAGTGTAAAAAAAAAAAGGGTAATACTGCATGCTAAACGGGGTAATATGGGGCAGAAACGAGTTTCCTATCTCAATATGTTGAGGAGATAAATTTTTTTATTTTTTATTTTTAACATTTTACTTTTTTTTTTTTTAAATAGCAGTTTTCTCTACTTTTTTTTAGCGTAGAAACGAAAACGATGTTATTTTCTTAATTGGCATTAAATTTTCTAAAAGATGAGATAGGTCTAGTTATTTTTCATTTTTTTCACTTTTAGGGGGCCTTTTGACGCGCAAAACACAAAACGTTTATTAAAACTTAAATTTTTAATAGTTTCTGAAAATTCCTCACTCCCAACTGGAGCACCCTAGAAGCCACCAAATTTTCCAAAAACTGCGAAATTTAGTTAGCTTTTTAGTGGTTTAACCCTAAAATCCATACCTACAGTTTTCTTCAGGGGGAAAATACAGTTAAGGAAAAACTACGCCTTAATGTTATTGACTGGTGATCAGAAAATATTCCATAGAAAAAAAAAGTGACTGTAGTTTATGCATTCATTCAGATATTGTATAACTACATACTTATTTGAATCGTTTTAAAATTACCAGAATGCTTCTGGCAATGGAATATCGCATAACTGTTTTTATTTTATTTTATTTTTTAGAGAGAAATATTTCAATAATGAAGTGTTACCTCTATGTTGTTTTTGTTTTTTATCACATATTTTATTAGGAGTGCTTTTCATTTACATTTCACTGAACCAGGGCTAAAAAAATATATACGCTGGAATATATTAAAATAAACAAGCTTAATGGATACAATGAGGTATCACAATATGAGAAATAAAAAGTAGTTAAAATTAAAATTTAATAAATATTAGGATAATAAACCAATAAAATAAAATAATCAGTGCATAAAATATCAGATACAACTAATTGTCGTTTAGTGTAATTAAATTAAACAAAGTCAGTAAATAATCAAACAAAAGTTATAAATAATATCGAAAAGATATCAAATATTTACCAATGCCTGTATAAATCATTTCATAAAGTAAGCATAAATAATTAAATGGAATGGGTAAAAAGTATTATATTTATCAAAATATAACTAATTTTTTTTTAAATTCATCACAATAAATATTTTAATTTTCTTTTGAAAGGTTAATGTATATTTGCTTTTACGCTGTCATTTTTTCTCATGTCTAACGTAATTTGTTTTCCCGTGACAGGCGAAGAAAATGAGGTAGGAGTTGGGTTCCATTTCGATCAGACGGCTGAGGACACAATCGTTCATTTACTAAACAGAGTGGCAACGCCTAGATAAGACACACGCTAGGCTAGGCTTATCATCAGTCGCACGGAGACACCTAAGACCAATAGATCACCTCGGGGTCACGTTATTATGATGGCTTCTTGTTACTTGTAACTTCCAAATAAAGTGCATGTTAATATTAAGAATTATGTTGATTAAAAAATTTTATAATTGATGTACATTAGCACACTAGAAGTCAAACAATTATGTCCACTTTAAGCCAAAATTCGATCAGGTTGGCAACCTGAGGGTTAATTGCAGCTATAGGTAGGATGCTATGCCCAAACAAACCACAACAAGTACATAAACTAGCTTAAATATGTTTTTTCATTTAGGCTCAAGGTTTGTAAGGAATACCCACTGACCGGAAGTATAACTTTATGTACGATAGCATATCGTTAGTTATTAACACCAACTTGAAGCTTTAGATAGCTCATAATAAGTCCGAAGCATAAATATTTATTTAAAACCTTTTTTTTTTTTTTTTTTTTAAGTGATTAAATTACAAAGAGACTGCGGTAACTAATCATCACGTAATTAAAGAGTATTTTTGGTCTTTTCAATTCCGGTAATTAAAAATAAGGCCGGAAAAGGGGGGTATGAATGGATTTAATAAGAAAATAAATGTTTCTCTTATACAAGAACGTACAATCTAATTTATTGGATTAGCAGTTGGGAAAGGCGTTTTAATTTTCTAAAAACTTTATTTCGCAGATTTACTTCTAAATGAAGCGACGAAATAAAAAGAGGGAAAACTCGAAAGACGCTTAACTGCCAGGAAAAGCGGACTAAGAGGAAAAAGAGAGCATCAAATCAAAGCCATTAGGGGAGTAATTTGTAATTTGTCAAGGATATCTTCGCCCCCTGTCGATGGATTCGGGCCTTAAATCAGCAGATCTCGAGGAAAAACTTTTGCTTTCTTTTCCTTCCATCGGAGAGACAGGGTGGAGGGATTAGTTCTCTCTGCCCGGCGGCTCTGAGATTAATGACGTCGCCATGAATAAAGGTCGTTGTTTCAGCACAACAGGTGGCTCCCTCCTTGGTCCTTGGCCTGCTTCACGGTCAGCTATCGCATTTCCCTCTCTCTTTCTCTCTCACTCTCTCACTCTCACTCTCTCTCTCTCTAGAAATATTTCTGGTTCGAGTCAAATCAGCAAAACATGATCCATCAAGTTAAATGTGGATTAATTTATTTGTAATACAGTAAAGAGCATTAAGAATATTACGAAGGATTTTAAATTCGAAAGACAGGTAAATTAACAACAAAAAAAAAAAAAAAAAAAAATCATTTTAGGTATAGTGATGGTATTTACTACATGCAGAATGAAAGAGATTTAGCTTAAAATTTCATGGTAAAAGTTTTTTTTTTATTTAAGTAACATGGTATACCTCAAACACGGGAATAAATAATTTATATAGTCATCTATTGTGTTATTAATTTAGTTATTTATCCAGCTAAATCTATTGTGAACTACTTATTTTCGTAACACAATGAACATAACTTCACATTTACTTTAAATATAATAATGTGCTTTAAAAAGATTAATTGATATGTATTTAACATGTATGGTGTTTATAATTTGAATATTGTAAACGTATTTGACTACTTGGAGCAGTCTTGATATTTATGTAAGTATACCGCATCGTTATCACTTCGATTATTATTATCTCTTTTTTCTTTATTATCATTGCTAAGTTCTCACCTCAACAGTTATAATAAAAGTCTGAAATCCATATGGAAGCTAAAGTTCGAGTTCATTATACCGTTGTCCTCTGCCTAGCAGAAATGTTTTTGGCAAAAATGCTTGATGACAGCTGGGACAGGCTGTCTGATTTAGAAAAGGCCTTTGATTCTCTGGTTCGCAGCTTGATTCTCTGCTTTGCCATCAAAGGCCTCTTTGCCCAATCATTTCCAATAATACTTTCTGTTCGTCATAATAAAAAGAAAAAAATCGCCGTTATAATAGGTCAATGGGTTGTAAACAGAAAAATTAGAATAATAATGAAGAAATAATGGTTTCATAGTTTTCTAATGTTTAACCATAATACAATCGCTAATTTAATTACAATGTGTAACAGATCTCTTTCTCTCACTCTCTCTCTCTCTCTCTCTCTCTCTCTCTCTCTCTCTCTCTCTCTCTCTCTCTCTCTCTCTCTCTCTCTCTCTCTCTCTCTCTCTCTCTCTCTCTCTCTCTCTCTCTCTCTCTCTCTCTCTCTCTCTCTCTCTCTCTCTCTCTCTCTCTCTCTCTCTCTCTCTCTCTCTCTCTCTCTCTCTCTCTCTCTCTCTCTCTCTCTCTCTCTCTCTCTCTCTCTCTCTCTCTCTCTCTCTCTCTCTCTCTCTCGCTCTCACTCTCTTTTGCATTTCCTCCTAGTATTTGTTTACTATCTTTTAAGTACTAAAATATTATGTTCTGTATGGTTATCCATTAATTATTGAAAACAATAAAAAATATTCCCTTAAGATTGGATATATTATTTTGCATATGAAATGTGTCTGTATATTCAGGTTGATAAACAGAATTTTTTAATATTTCTGTGAATAAATTTATATGGTGATAAGACAAAACCCGTGATTTACATCGCTTCATTATTCATTATATTTTTTATATGAACATTCGTTCTTACACCTTTTAATATTTCATCACATATTTCTGCAAATCAAATTATTTGAATTTTCTAATTTTAAAAGTAATTATATATCAAACGAGGATTGTTACTATCATTTCCAGCAAATCGTGTAGAAGGCAAGGAAAAGATAATTCGGTATTATTTTTCTAGTATTTGATGAGATCCAGGATTGTTATAGGGGGCTTAGTGGGCCCAGGGTGGATTATCATTAGAACATATACTATTTTTTATAGGTTTGAGAAAAGAGATAACCTAAGACATTCATTCAGATGGATTGAATTTTTCTTTAAGAAGGAAAATTTTAAATAAAAAATATATTTACATGTAGGATTTAATTTCAGTAAGTTTATTTTTTTAACTATAGAATGTAGCCAGTTTTTAATCTTCTAAACAAAAGTGGTGGTAATGTGGATTCAAAACATCAAATAATTGGGCTTGTTCAAAATGCCCCTGTACGAATCAAATTCCAGCACAGTGGACAGTATTTAGCTTGGAAAAGAGAGCTGGGAACTAGCAGAGCTGCAAAAAATATCTACTATGAATATTTTTTTAAATTATGAAAGCAAAAGTTATTTAATAATTTTTATACTTGTTTGGATAGCGTAGCATATCTCTAATGTCACTTATTCCACGCTTAATAATACATAAATGCATATAAATGACTGTAGTAAAATAAATTCTTTATGCAATTCTTTTCTCGCATAGCATTTAACTTATTTTCTCTATTTATTATTTTATTGAATTTATATTTCTAAAACATCTTCGTATTCATTTTGTTGCTTTTCTAATTAATTTAGTTTATATGCTTTACAATCCATAACCTCTATCAGGATATTACTAGTACTTCATTTGATAATTTCGAATATTTTTTTTATTTATTGAAAGTTTACTACTGTATTAAAAAAAAAAAAAAAAAAAAAAAAAAAAAAAAAAAAAAAAAAAAAAAAAAAAAAAAAAAAAAAAAAAAAAAAAAAAAAAAAAAAAAAAAACTACCCAATTGTAGTACTTCAATAACAGTTCTATATCAAAAAGTCATTATAAAGATTATTTTCTATTTTACAACACTTAATAATAGTTTCCAGACCCAAATATTCAATTAAAACCAACCCACTGTATCTGCATTGTTTTGTTTTTTTTTTGCTTTTTTAGCTTATTTTTGGAATATGTTTTAAAATAGATTTTATTTTTGAATTGAGGTATCGCTACCGAGAATTGAGAATTAAAAAATTTTTGACTACACCACTAAGCATTGTAAGAAGGTTTTCAATTCGTCTGTATTTTTTATTTTATTTTATTTTTTTTTGTAGGTTTGTTACACGATTATTCCGACAATTATTAATCGATTTTAATTATTGTTATAGTTCATACTTCAGAGTCAATCCAATAAAAATTTGACTGAAGTCAAAACTGCGCTTTTAAAAAAAAAAAAAAAAAAAAAAAAAAGACTTCAAGATTAGTGCTACATGTACAAACTTGAACTAAAAAGTAAATAAAAAAGAAATATTTTAATTACTTCAAAACAAAGATCATTAAAGGGCAAACAACGAAATTATCGATACTTATATTCCTATTCACAATTAATGATCCGTTTTTTTGGAGTCCGTGACAACCAAAACTAACAGAAATTGAAAGAAATTTGATAATTGTATATATGTATATAATAGAATCCAGAGAGTTTGTTGCAAAGGCAGGATGAGACTGCTCTTCTGTGCAGTCCTCCCTGGCTTGTCCCTCCATAAGTGGAGGGACAGGTCTGTTTGGGGATCCCTGGGATGAGTGTGTATTGTAAATAAAGTGTAGTTGTATTTTTTACCTTTAATAATTCCAACTTATCCTACCATTGTCCTCACCTGTGTGACACATGTGTGTTATCAGTAAACAATGATCCCTTCATTGCCTTCCAAACACTCTAATCCCATATCCTAATTTTTCAAGAATGGTGTCAAAAATGTAGAATCAAAATAAATCTCCCGAAATAACCTTTACCCTTCGTCGTAAACCCACGACTTCCTGCCCTACAGAATCCTTTAATGATATTCCACTAATACCTGTTGAACAGATCCGCTACCTAGGACTCCACTTGGACAAGCGTATTACTTGGAATCCACATACAAGACTAAAAAGACAAGAAACTGTCCGTCGTTACAGATTACTTCAACATTTATTAGACAAACGTTCAAAGCTCCCAAATAATTACAAAATAGTATCATGACTGTGGTTAGACCAATCTGGACGTACCAAGTTGAGCTATGGGGATCCATTAAACCATCCAATTCATCTTGTATCCAATCCTTACAATCCAAAATCCTTCGAAACATCCTCAATGCACCTTACTTTGTCACCAATAAACTTACCCATAAAGATCTTAATGTTCCATATGTTGCTGATTTAGACCAAACCAGATATCTATCCTTTCATAGTAAGCTCCATAACCACTCAAATCCCCAAATTTATCAACTTGCTTCCCACACTATTCTTGATAATCCTCCGAGGCGTCTGAAAAAAAGATGGCCCAGAGACCTTCTAGTGTTGAATTTTTATTAAAGTGCTACTGATGAGTTGTTCTTTTCAAGTTTCGTCACGTTATTGTAATAGTTAACTGCACATTTACTTGATGTATAAATTTTGTACGGTTGTAAATTTCAATAAATTGTTATAAAAAAACTATTTTTTTATTTTTTTACTAATACTGTTATTTAATTTTTTTTTGTAAATGTATTTTTTTTTTATTAATATATTTCAGTTATATGTATATTTTATATTTTATATTATTAATGTATAGCATAGTTATTTTCTTTCTTCTTTTTTTATTGTATATTTTTTTTAGTGTATATAATGTTGAAAGAAGATAATTATCAACATTTTAGGGAATTTATCTACGGGTGGAAGGAAGTGGTGGGCCCTATGCACTTCACCTTAGGAAGGCCCACCCCCGCGGTCGGCGAGCCACCGCCAGAGGAAGAAGAAGACCAGCGACCCTGAGGACTGGATCGGGACCGGACGGATGCAGTCTCAAGGAGAGCTGGCTGGTGTGGACCGGATGGATGCAGCGGACCAGGAGGGCTGGACCGGGCTTACCGTCCGGAAGTATTAAAGGATAAAGGTGCGGTCGCTAATGCATGGCCGGGCTGCACCTAAATACTTATAATAATACAATATTTACAACTTTAAATGCTTAACTTTATGATTCTCTCTGAAGTAAATCACAAATGGGTTTACTGTCATATGATCACTTGCCTTGCGGAAACTTCGAGTTTTACAGTTTACCACTGATTCTGTGGGGGCCGCACCAAAGTAAATAAAAGATGCTACGGTCGCTAAGTCGTGCAAAGTATAGTAGTAAAGTAGGGCCGCACCATAGGATTGTACCCATTAAATAAATGAAGCCTCATTTATATAATGTAAATAAAATAAAAACAAAATTTGTAAATAAAGAGTTTTATTGACAGCAGCGGCATACATAAAACCCATATGCTGAACCCGCTGCTGTCACAACCCCGTAGTCCTGAAAAGGCAAGGAAGGGAGAAAAAAAAAAAAAAAAAAAGTGTACATAATGTGTGAATGTGTTCATTAAACCATCTATATTACTTATTGCTCTCATTTGTGGCAGATTGTAATAATTACGCAATAAAAGTTTTATTAGAAAAAAAAATTAACTTTTTATTTATTTTTTTAAATCTGTTCCTGACAAGATTTTACGATTTTTTTCGTTGCTTATTTGTTTTTCTTCAGGTATTTAGTACTAGAATGAAATTATTTTTCTATACTATTCTATACTATAAAATAAGGCTCCCTCAACTAGTTTCCTAATTTGTCAAGTATTGATGATGATGAATGTACAATGGCGGGAAATGTCTGTTCCGGTCGCTGTTAATTCGCTTGAAAGGAGGGGGACGACAATAGAGACGAAGCCTTTGTCCCCGCAGCTATAATAAGCCATTGAATGTTTAATCAGCGGGGGTCAGCCGGCCTATCATCTCCTCTAGCCCAAACTGGAAACACTCTCTCTCCCTCTCCCCCTGTCCGGGTTTTTACGGCCGTCGGGGTATCGTGTTCCGGATGATCGGGTAATGTGTTCATCAGCGTGCGACTGATAGCGTTGCCTTTATTGGGGATAATGCCGCTCAGTCAGCAGTCCCTGTGGGGCGTCGACAATAGAGTGGCATAGCTCAACGTGAAAATGTGGAACACCGTATTAATTTTTGATGTCCCCTAAAATTTTTAAAAGTCAAGAGACTTTTAAATTATTCAGAAATAGATTATTTGAAGTTATCAAAGAGTCTGAGTCAGTAGTAAACCGTAAAACTCGAAGTTTCTACAAGGTAAGTGATCATATGACAGTAAACCGATTTGTGATTTACTTCAGAGAGGCCATAAGGACACTGTTTTACAGATCTGCCAGGATCTGACGATTTTTTGAGGCCGAAGGACATAATTGGCCACTCTCTCCTTCTATAATTAGAATTAGCTTTTTCGTCCTTAAGGATTCTATTTTAAGATGGCGGAATTTTATTAATTTTTCGTCCTTAAAGAAGCATTTAAAGTTGTAAATATTGTATTATTGTTATAATTATTTAGGTTGGTTGAGCGTACATTCAATATGTACAGAAGACAATTAGAGTGCGGTGAGTAGAAACACACCAAGCAATTGATTAAATGTTTGGTTTATTTTGGAATCTTTTGTCAGAGCTTTAAACACAAAAAAACAAAATAAAAATAGAGAAAAAATACATAATTAAGTTCATACCTCATTTATTGTAATTGAGTGGTTTAAATGCAAAGGGGTACAAGTGGCAAATGGAGTTAGTGCATATTGTGAAACTTTAATTCTAAATAAATTACAAATAATTCTGTGGCAAAGAGATACAAGTGAATATTCCGTTAGGTGATGCCATTTATAGAGAAGAAATCTAACTACTTACCGAAAATCCTGAAAGTGTTTGTGGCAAACGGATACTTTGACTGGCCTTGTACTCTACAATGAGGTTTTGTTACTTGTACCCCTTTGCATCTAAACCACTCAATAATATTGTTTTGATTTCCTATACTTTTTTTTTTTTAAATAATTTTTTGAGTTATTTTTACAATCTTCTACAAATGTGGGCAATAAGCCATATAGATGGCGTATGATTACGTTTACATATTATGTACAATGAGAAAAAAAAAATTAAAATTAAGTAAATAAGTAATGTAAGAAAAAGAAAAGGAGAAAAGAAAAGAACTATACATAAACAATATAAAATATACTATATACAAAATGAAATAGTAATACTTAAGAAAAAAACAAGATAAATAAATAAAAAGAAAAAAAAAAGAAGTAAATAATAGTAATTATAAAAGATAAAACAAAGGTAAAAATACAATTTTACTCTGTTTACAATTTACACTCATCTTAGAGTCCCCCCACCAGACTCGTCTCTCCACTTATGAAGGGCAAGCCAGGCATGGAGAGATCCCATTTCTTCTCTCTTAGCTGCGTCACTGGTGATAATGTTTTTGTAGCCCTGCTGGAGGCTAAAAATATAGGCCGAAACTTCAGCAAAATAAATTACGTTTAACATTATTTTATCTGACCAAACCACCACTATTCTTCTAGATATTACTGTTGGAACAGTAAGTCGCGGTCGATTTAAAAGAGATTTTTTTGTTTTGTTTTTTTAGCCTTTAAATCACAGTATAAAGCTATTCTGAAATTATTTAAATACTTAAAATATTTTTAATAAATTTATATATTAGGAGAAGGAACCATAAACAGTTTTTTTTTGTTTTGTTTTTTTTTTTTTTTTGATTTCTAATTCAAGTTAAAAAAAAAAAAAAAAAAAAACAGCTTATAGTTTTTGATGGATTTCTGAAAGTAACGTATTATGAGAGTAAATATACAAGCAGGTAGATAGATACTTTCTATCCGGCACTATATCTAAAATCAAACAAGATATAACAACAATGTTAGTTTATTAAAATGTCAACTTTATCCTTTTTTTTTATCGAAAAATAAACTGGACAAATAAACATATAATTAAACTATATTTGATTTCTATTTCAAGTTAAAAAAAAAACAGCTTAACATTATTCAAATATAGCATAATAACTAATAAACTTAAAAAAATCTCGTCCAACCCTCTTCCTGATCAGATGTTGAACTACGAACTGTCCTTTTCCTCGGCTAATGCTAAACTTCACTAAGATTGAAATTGTTCAAGCCTAAGAACTCATTTCCTCCCCTCTTTCTTCTCCAGAAGTAAAAAACTTTTCCCTCTCCAGACATTCTTAAATATTTATAACGAACTCTGACCATTATCTGTAATACCTAAAGGGTTAGGTTCATTGATAATCAGATCTCTGATCCGTCTCTTAAATCCGAGAAGATTTTGCTTTTCTATCAGTTGTTTTTTACAAAGATGTAAAGGAAATATATCATTTATTTTTCCTAGAAAATATTTAATAATAAAGCATAAATTATGAAAGAAAAAAAAAAATAACCAGATAGAGGAAAGGTGGGAAATTTATTCTTTATAAATTTAAGACTAAATTTCTATTAAGTATATCCGTCAGAGTATTCGCTTTATTTGCTAAAGAGAAGTAAGATAAATAAGGGGGAGAGAGAGAAAGATGGATAAGGGAAGGGATATATATATATATATATATATATATATATATATATATATATGTATACAGAGAGAGAGAGAGAGAGAGAGAGAGAGAGAGAGAGAGAGAGAGAGAGAGAGAGAGAGAGAGAGAGAGAGAGAGAGAGAGAGAGAGAGAGAGAGAGAGAGAGAGAGAGAGAGAGAGAGAGAGAGAGAGAGAGAGAGAGAGAAAGAGATGCTTTTTTGTATTGCCTTCGGGCCTCAGACCCTTAGTGACAAAAATAAGATCTCACGACCTAAATATATTACAATCTCCTATATCTAATAAATTGTTTGAAAACACTATATTCTTAAAATTATTGATATATATAAAAAAAAAATGAAATAATACACGTGGGTAGAGGAAAGATAAGAAAATTATTTAAAAATGGAAAGAACAATTTTTTTATACATCCTCTTATTGAAATTTACAACTGTATATAAAAAAAAAAATAACATACATTCAGTAAATGTGATAACTTACATAATATCAGGACAATTACTTGTCAAGCAACTACCCACTGGTAGCGTTCCAATAAAAGTTCTATTATTTCTATACCTATATGGTCTCGAAAGTATCTTTTTTTATAGGGTGAATGTTTATAGAGCTTACTATGAAAGGATAGGTAATAGGCTAGATAAGCAACACTTCGAACATAAAGATCTTTGGGGAAACGTTGGTTTTACCAAATTAGGACCATTGAGGATTTTTTTAGGATTTTGGATTGTTTGGATTGGATACGAGATGAATTAGACGGTTTAGTGAAACCTCAAATCTCAACTCCGTGTGTCCAAATACGTCGAATTACTCTTATGTAAATGGGTCTCTTGTAATAAACTGGAAGTTTTGAACGTTTGTTTAGCTAGTGTTGAACTTGTCAAAACATTAGGCCGTTGCTTATCGTTTTAGTCTTTAAATATCCGCTACCTTGTACTCCACTTGGACAAACGTCTTACTTGGAATCCACATACGACTAAAAAGAGAAGAAACTGTCCGTCGTTACAGATTACTTCAACATTTATTAGACAAACGTTCAAAGCTCCCAATTAATTACAAAAGACTGATATACATGACTGTGATTAGACCTATCTGGACGTACGGAGTTGAGCTTTGGGGCTCCACTATACCATCCAATTCATCTCGTATCCAATCCTTACAATCCAAAATCCTTCGAAAAATCCTCAATGCACCTTAGTTTGTCACCAATAAACTTATCCATAAAGATCTTAATGTTCCATTTGTTGCAGATTTAGCCCAAACCAAATATCTATCCTTTATCCGCTATTTTCTCAACTTGCTTCCCACACTATTCTTGATAATCCTCCGAGGCGTCTGAAAAGAAGAAGGCCGGCCCAGAGATCTTCTAGTGTAGAATTTTTATTAAAGTGCTACTGATGGGTAGTACTTTTCATGTTTTGTCACACTATTGTAATAGTTAACAGCACATTTACTTGATGTATAAATTTTGTACAGTTGTAAATTTCAATAAATTTTTATTTAAAAAAAAAGTCTTTAAAAACGACTTTTAAAAGAATTAATTTTTTTTTTTTTTTTTTTTATAATGTTGATTATTTTTATATTTATAGTTATTGATATTGTGATTATTAGATTATGTTAAACATTATTATATTCCATGAAATAACAGTCATTAAGTAACTATAAATTGAACTTTTCTTTTTTTCTAATAGTTTCATACTATAATACAATAGAAATATATTTAATAAAAACACTAAGGTAATCTTGCATTTTTTTTTTCTCTCCACAGCAAAAAACAATCTGTGTTCAAGAAATTCAATTTGCTTGGTCTGTTCTTACTGTTAATTGTTTCAGGAAACTCCAGTTTATTATGTTCATCTAGTTAGCCAACATTCTCCGTTTTCCATTTAATCTTGCCTCTCTGCTAAGCGAACATTGGTAATGTTTTTGTTTTTTTTGTTTGTTTTTTTAATTCTAATCCATTATATTAGTTTGATCATTAAAAAAAAGTTAAAAATACATTTATAGATTGTCACTGATTATTTGTCATGAGTTATCATTATTCAGTAACAGTGATTGCCTGATTCAACAAGATGTTTGGATGTACATCGGTTTTTTTCGTACTAGAATACGTACATTTTTAAATGTGTCATTTATTAATTTATGTATTATTATCTGCACGTCTTAATTTTCTATTCCTTAAAAAAAAAATGATACAAAAAAAAATGTATTTATTGATTCTCATCCTTTTGGAATATATCTGTCATCCCAGTGAATAAGTGGTTAAGTAGAATTTTGTCCAAAATGAGTTGAGCAATTTTTTTGGAGGTTCCTAGTCAGAAAATATTAGACACGTATTTTGCCGTTCCGACCAATGGGCCCTAGAAGCCGAGAAAAAAAAATAGCTTTAAACTAATTTATTTTATATATCGAGTTTAAAAAACGATATCGACATGATTCTTGCACCAAGATTTTTATTTTTGATTGCGGGTTTAAGGAAGCACAGCCGCTTCATAGATTTTGGTTTAGGTTAATTACATTCTAAACAAATGATTAGATTTTCAAGCAAACTACTTCTATAGATTCTTTTTCACACAACAAAAATGATTTCAGATACTAATTCAGCACCCTCAAAAACATTGAAAAACGTTTATTCAATAAAAAGAAAAAATATCATTTTTGTCACCCTCTTCGAGGGGAATGAAGTTTTTAAACCGATTATTGGTAACTTCTCTTTAAATCGCCATTACTTTGTTACGCAATTTTTTTTGACCAGGAACCTCCAAAAAATAGCCAACAAGATCCGTCAGAGACTGAGTATGTCCTCTTGTCAGTTTCAATTTTTTTTTGCATTGCTCCTTCAAGCCTAACACCCTAACACTTGATGTACACATGATTATATATAAGGATCGATACAATAAAGATTAATGAAATATTTTCCGATAATATTAAAAAAAAATATTTGAAGACTAGTTTGGAATGCTAAATTTTCCAGGTCAGATATAAAAACACAAAAAATAGAAAAAATCAGCACTTACGCATATGTTAATTTTGAAAAAGTAAGAGAATAAATTATACTTGTTGATACTTACCTAAAGAGGGAAGTAAAAGTAATAGAATGAAAGAGAGGGGTCAGGTAAATAAACAATCCCTTAGGTTTTCCCTGCGACTAGTCAGTTTTTTCTGGAAACAAATTTATAATTGCAATTGGGTAATTGGAACTATTAGAGAAAATTACGAAGGTTGTATAAACAGAAATCTGGAATGGATTAAAACAATTTTATTTATGCGGTATTGCTTGACTGAGAAGTATTTAAATATGTAAATAGTTTTAGAATGCAGCCATTGATACGAGTACAAAGCAAATGAAAATAAATTTTAATTTATAATGCCGACGTTTCGGGGTAAGGAATAACCCATTAAAAGGAACTATTTTGTTCCTTTTCATTGGTTATTCCTCAATCCTTGCTAGTTAATACTCTTAGAGAATCTTTTGGCGAGAAAATTGTTGGTGCCTAATACTTTTGGCCAAGGCTGTATGTACGATTTATATGTAGTAAAGTACCGATGATTTAAATTTTGTGTATGTTCGAAAAGACATTTCCAATGTATGTGGCAAATAATTTATCAATACTAATTACAAAATACATGAAGATTTATCTTTTTCGCTATAGTGAGATATTCACCAAATAAAACCACTATAGAAGAGTTCAATAGTTGAAGAAGATAAAAGGAGAAGAAAGAAAGTGATTGAGTCAACTGAGGTCAAAGGTCAAGTGAGGAGCTTCCATTATGAAGACTTCTGGCTCTCTCTCGTCTCTCCCCGGCGGTGGTATATTCCAGGTTGTTAGCTGTATTAAACATGACTTCTAGTATGTCGATTATAAATGGGTTACATAAAAGGAGTAATAAACATTAAATATTGTTGGTTTATTTATTTAATTTTTATTTTAAGTGAGCATAGTTTTAATTTAAAAAGAAGAAAAAAAATCGAATATCCCAGCACACCATTCATTTTGTAATACTCCAACTAACTAAATGCCTTACCCATTATAAAATAGTTATTATTATAAAATAATAATTTAATATTTTATATTCAAAGCTGCCAATTAATTACAACAGACTCATATACATGACTGTGATCAGACCTACTTGGACGTACGGAGTTGAGCCTTAGAGCTCTACTAATACATCGAATTCATCTCATATCCAATCCTTACAACCCAAAATCCTTCGATAAATCCTCAATGCTCCTTACTGTGTCACCAATAAACTTATCCATAAAGATAATGTTCCATATGTTATCTTAATGGTCCATAATGTTCCCAAACCAAACACCTATCCTTCATAGTAAGCTCCATAGCCACTTAAATCCACTAGTTTCTCAACTTGCTTCCTACTCCATTCCCGAATATCATCCGATGCATCTGAAAAGAACATAGCCTAGATATCTTCCAGTGTAATGTTTTTTTATTGAAGTGCTACTGATGAGTAGTTCTTATCAAGTTTTGACGTGTTATTTTAATGGTTATTAACACATTTACTTGATGTATATATTTGTATAGTTGTAAATTTAAATAAATTGAAAGAAAAAAATTCTTTGTTCTAGGACACCTTGTCCCTTGCATGAATAGCATGAAAATACAATAAAAATGTATTATTGCCTTGCTGCGTACATATCAGGCAGCAACTTCATATTAAACATAAAAATTAATATTAAAAACTACAAATCATTAACATACACTGAACATATTAACAACAAAACAGATAAAGCTAAAAAACTTCTATTCAAAATGTTCCCCTACTTCAATAAAATATCGAAATTGAGCCCTAAAAATAAATCATTCTTTACAAAACAGTAATCCGAGCACAAATCACTTATGCTTCTCCGGTGTGGAGCTCAACTTGCTCCACTAACTATAATAAATTGGAAAGGGTTCAAAATATTTGCACAAGGATCATCAATAATTATCCTCGTTATACTGAAATATCAACTATGTTCCACGACCTAAACTTACTCCCTTTAAAACAGCACGTCTTCGAACAAACCAAAGCATACTTTGCAAAAAAAAAAACAAATTCGGAAAATTCACTAGTAAAAGAAATTGGTAATTATGATAAAAATTCCCTCAAAAGATACACACACAAAAGAACCAATCATGTACTCTTAACATAAACCTCCCCACAGTTTACTCAACTGCTATGTATACATATAGTCACCACTAATGTATGCTGGTTATGATATATTGATTATTAGTCTTTTGCATTTAATTATTGATTGTATTTAATTCTTATTTTATTTTATATTATGTAATTATTGTTTCTTCCTTTACTTTTCTTTCTTTTTTTTTATGCGGGTTTTTTCTTATTTTTCCCACTGTTCACAGATAAACTTTAAAGTGTAAAACTATTCACCTAAGCATAAAACTATGTTAATCATGTAGAGGAAATTTTGACCGGCACATGTATTCTAAATGATTTTGTAAATTTAATTATAAATTTGTCAATAAAGCTTATTATTTAATATTAAAAACTTATCTTAGAATCTATATACAAACCATTCTTATTCTAATATAATATTACATAATTTTTAAAAATTGATAATTGAGACGAAGGGTGAAAAAATGACTGTTAAAGGCTGAAGTAGTCACTAGTTGTCGCTATGATCTGACACCTCACCACTTCATTCGATCTTTTTACTAATATTTTCATCATTTTTATTTTTCTCATATACTTTATCTAATTTCAAAAGGATTGTCAATAATATTTAATTAGGGTGTGCCTGTTAGTAAATAAATAATGTTTCAGGATATTTTACAATACTACTGAGTACACCTTAAGAAATTTTACAAATTATATGATTTATTCTGACATTTTTTAATAATAATTTTAAGTACATACTATACTAGATATAAATCTTACCAAAAAGATTTAATCGAAACAATTCATAAATCCTGTAATTTTCTTTAAAGTTTATATCAGCTGTCATACAAAACCGCAATTTTAAGCGAGTTAATTATTAATTAATTACAGTTACTAACATCCACTTCACAGAGATACTTCTCCTTAATTATGCTATTAGCAATAAAACTTTTTTTAAATATTCTTAGGGAAGGAAATGGATTTTCCGCAACATTAAAGTCCGAATAAGGAAGGGAATAACAAGGTTTATAGCATCTAGAATAAAGGCTTAACTGGTTTCGTATTCAAATGAGGATAGAATAAAAAATAAAATAAAAAAAAATAGCCACCATGGAAGAAGGATAGGATGGGGTCGTTGTGAGGGGACGTTTTAAAGATGTAAAACTCGCTTGTCCAAGGATAGAATGGAGGACAATGACAAAAAATACAACTTGGTACTTCTTGTTTATACGTATATGAGTATGTATTATATATATACATATATATATATATATATATATATATATATATATATATATATATATATATATATATATATATATATATATATATATCCAATTCTGAAGTCACAAAGATATAAATATCTCTGTAAATATTTTAAAATTACAATATTTTCTATTTGTATTAAATATAGAAATAGAAATAGAAAAAAAAATTATTCTAGGACCAAGTCCCTTAAGAATAATAGTTACATAACAGATCATAAGTTATATCTGGCCTAGAGATTATAAATTAGATAACAAAATAAGATCATTAAAAGTAAATACAATTTTACAATAAAAAAAGTAATAAAATGAAAAAATAAATCTATACGCATATATAAACATATAAACACAACACACATACATAAACTATATTTACAATCAGTAAAAGAAAAAAAATATTATATAAGAAATTGACTAAATAATAGATTTCTGGTGTTAAATTGAGTAAAGGATGAAGAAAAAAAAATTATGAAAAAAAAAAATAAATAAAAATGAAAATTATTTCAATGGTAGCGAAAACATTATCATATGAGGATTTTTTAAACAGGCTAAACTTTTATATATAATATGCTTGGGTGAAATTCATTAAAGCATCTATATAATTAAATAGCATCCAACTGGAGGGAGGAAAAGTGGTGGAAGAGGAGTGTTTTAAAAGTTCCGAGTGAGGATGCATTACGAATAGAAGGAGGAAGAGAATTCCAAAGAAAAGCGGAGCGGGCAAGAAAGGAACGTTGGAAAGCAGTAGTTTTGTAGGATGGGGTGTAAAGATCGGAGAGACGGGACCTTGTGTGCAATGATTGGATTGAGGACTTGAAATGTATGATATTGTGAATATACGGAGGGAGATGTGAGTTAATAACTTGGAAGAGGAATGTACCAAGGAAGTAATCTCTACGGAAGGAAGGGGAAAGCCAATTTAACTCGGTGTAAATATATTTATTTATTTATTTATAGAATATTTATAGACAAACTTTGTGTTAGCCTTTATATAAGGAAATATAAACGAATAATATCATCAAGATTTTTAAAATGAGGTTTTTGATAAAAACAAGTATACCTTTTAAAAAAATGTATACACACACTTTTTTACTGTAACAGAATTATCAATTAGATTTTTAGTAAACGTTAAATATTTTAATGAAGGCGATGGATCGATTACTACTATAATGGCCAGGGGGACATATTTAATACTAGGAAATCCATGAGGATTTTGATACGAGTTTTATCTCTATTTAACTATAAACAGATTTTAGCTACGTATTTTAACTATAATAAATAGGCTTTGGATCAATCTAACCTATGATGAATTACAGCTCTTATTGGAGTAAATGAGGTAGTAAAGCACCGACAAACTACTATAAACTAGTTGGAATGTAATATAAAGAAATTTTGGAAATTGAACATCATTTTTTGGATCTTCAGGCGCTGTCACGTTTTTTGCTGGTATTCTGAGTGGCTTTATCCAAGTTTTCGACGAGAATACACTCTTGGTTCCTTTCTATTCCAATCTTCAAGTCCAAAAAATCTTCGTGCATTTACGACATTCTTGCCCTTCGTACTTCCATTCATCTTTTGAATACCAGATCTCAGCCTGGTGCTTTGTATATCCCTTTTCATCGAACTACTTCCTTTAAAAAATCCTTTATTAATAGTGCAGCTTTATTTTGCCATACCCATTTCGATCCGCAAAGCTCCTTCTCTCACTTTTAAATATTATTTATTCATCCACCTCCTCAATTATCAATCTTCCGAAATTATGTAATAATATATTAGTGTAAGAATATATTTTTTTTTTTCATATACACCCGAAGATTAGTTTTTTAAATTTGAAATTCCACCTTATATATTTATAAGTATATAATTTATATTTTTCTGTTACATGCATAGCCAGACAATAATACCTTTTGATTGTACTTTCATGTTATTCTTAGGGGACATGGTGTCCCAGAATAAAGATTATTTTTCATTTAAATATTATTTTCATTTATTAAGTATTTTGTAAATACTTAAGAGTTCCGTTTAATTAGACATATAATGATTTTAGTATTTAATGCAAACATCATTTCCAGATTAAATTATTTTATCTCATTAATTCCGATAAACAAATTCGTTCCATTAAAAGCTGTCAGCTAAGGTAACGTAACATTCAGTCACAGATAACAAACTACAACTAAACTTATTATCTAATTAGGAGCTTTCCAGTAGCTGTTTTTAGACTCTAACTGTGAAAACTTTGTTTGAAGTTTGTGTTATTGACTAAAATTTCCATAGCAATAAGTTTGGCTGGTGCACCAAGTCATTTACTGTATTGAAATAATAATAATTATCCATAAGACTAAAAAAATAAAAATAAAATAAATATAATTATTTTAATTATACCAATATTACGGACGTTTCATCTAATTTAAACAGCGTAGGCGAACATTTTTTTTCGTCTTTAGAGTATTCTTGAAAGATAGACCAAGTTTAGATGGGTAGTAATAAGCCAACAGTAATATTCGTCTATCTCATTAAAGGGACACAATGTAATTTACAACTTATTACGAATTCTTTAATACTTTTCAAATAATGAGCTAATGATTTCAAGAAGTGTAAAAAAAAATTCTAATTTACTCTACCTGAATCATAACAATAAAAATTCAACACGTACTCAATATTATTTTTAGATAATTCATAAACACTATGTTTGAAATTCCATCATCTTTTTCTAGAAATCTCATAGAGCTGTAAATTTATGAACTTGTTATCTAAAAACAAACAGATAACAAAGCTTATAAGTCTAGGTAAAAAATAGGAATAATTTCTCAAAGAGCTGCTGTGATGTTGCTGTTAACAGTGCTATGGTCAAGCTTGCTGCTGGGTGCCTCTGCCTACCAGCCTGACACCTTCCAACTTCTTGTAGACCTTATCAATGGACTCTTCGTCGATAGTGTTCTGTCCTTCGAGTACGAATTTGGAAGTGGAGTACCTTTACTTCAAGGAAAAGCTACGGTGAGTACATACTTATATATTTTGTAATAAAAAGGACATTGCATAATATTATATACAGGATGTTTCAGGATTAAGTAGCCAAACTGAAAATTTAAACGAAGGGCCTCGAAACTAGAAAAAAATTTCCTATGAAAGAATTACCACAAAGTTCCTAAAGATTTTTATCGTTATAAATTATTTAGACATAATAAATAAAACTTATTTTATTTGTTCCAAATATTTTATTCATTAGACACATTAATATTCATACTAAATGATGTTTCAAAATAATTTCCTTGAGCATTAAGACAGACCGAGCATCTTTCTTCAACAGCAGCTGTGACCAAACTGGAAATATGAACTGAGGACTTCAAAACAAGAAAAAAAAAATCATATTCTTTAGGAGATGGGTTTAGTTAAATTAGTAATATAACCTTGTCTCACAGTATCCTACATTTCAAGTCCTCAATTCAATCACAACATACAAGATTCCGTCTCTTCTCTACACTCCATCCTACAGAACTATTGCATTCCAGCGTTTCTTTCTTGCCCTTTCCGCTATTATTTGGAATTCTCTTCCTCCTTCTGTTCGTAATGCTTCTTCCCTCGGAATTTTTTAAACACTACTTTTCCACCACCTTATCTCCCTCCAGACGGTTGCTATCTAATTAGATGGATGCTTTATAATGAATGTCATAAAAACATATCACATATAAAACTTTAGCTGTTTCAACAATCTTCTTATGGTTATGTTTTCACTTTTATTCTAATAATTTTTATCGTTGTTTGTTTTTTTCTGTTAGCTCTCAACAAATATTGTTTATCTTCATACTTTAATATGTGTAACTTCAGAAATAATTGAATATGAAAAAACTTTTTTGCTGTATTAATAAAAGTTCCAGACATCCCATTTAAAAAAAAAAGCCTTATTGGAATATTGAATTTTTCCCTTTTAAAATATTCAGCTTATCCCATAGCGAATAAGTAGAATCCGAAGGCAACAAATATTTTCCCGAACGTGAAATTCATATAAAAGGGTGAGGAAAAACGGCAGGACAAAGTGTCGTGTATAAACGAAATTGGCATTAACTGTTTATCGAAGGTGGGCTTTTTACAATAGCAATCAAAACACAAAGGAAGCCCGGATAAAACAAACTCCATGCCGTCGCAAAAAGCCTGTTGATAATGGAAATAAAAAAATATACAAGGTTAAAACAAACAATTTCAAGCACGACACGTTATCACGAAAATGCAAACAAACGACGATAACGTGTAAATAAAATATGTTGACTCGCTACTGCAAAATTCGAACTTATTTTTCTTAATAATATTTGGCGTGGAATTTTATTTTTTTAATCTAATGTTTATTGTACAATTATTGGGTATTAAAAAAAAAAAACCGGCAAATTTCATAAAAAGCTTATATCTAATATGCATTACAATATTTACATTTTATTGCCAAATTAGAATTTTAGGTGCATTGTGCAAAAATCCTCAATGCTTCTTACTTCTTCACCCATAAACTTATCAATAAATATCTTAATATTTCGTATGTTGCTGATTTAGCCATAACCTATCCTTTTTATAGTAAGCTCAATAACTACCCAAATCCACTAATTTCTCAACTTGCTTCCCACACCATTCGTGATAATCCTCCAAGACATCTGAAAATAAGAAGAAAGTATGGAGACATTCTGATTTAGAACCTTTATTGAAGTGCTACTAGATAAGTAGTTCTTTTTAATCTATGATATGTTATTGTAGTCGTTATTAAAACATTTACTATATATATATATATATATATATATATATATATATATATATATATATATATATATATATATATATATATATTGTATAGTTGTTAATTTCAATTTATTCATAAATAAAAAAAAAAATTTTTTTGGATACCTTTGTTTTTTTGGTTTGTTTTTTAAAATTATTTTTGTGTACACAGCACTTTCAATTTAAAACGAAACTGCTCTGGAATGGAATCCATCAATTTCTGTACGATGACCCTTACCTGAGCTATCCAGATACAGTAAAAAACAAATAAAAAAAGTAATAAAACAATATTTAAAAAACTGCTTAATGTGCATATTTTTAATGATAGCAATAATAATATTGTCATATGACAAGGGATGTGTCGATTCCTTGGAACCGAAACATGCTAACGAAGCACAGTTGGACGAATGGTCCAAATTTCCAGACATACACTAAAAATTGAAACTATTTGATTGCAATTTCCGACCACTTTGCACCATCTTCTAACATCTTAGGAATAAGAAAATGTGGAGATGTTTCAGAAATACGTAGTGAAAATGCTGTTTTTAAAATAAAAAGGTAATGAAAATTGACATAAAAATACATGAAATCGTATTTAGTGATTATGATTGTTCCTGTAACTTTTTAAATTTTACTGATGATTGCACCTCATAATCTCAAATAGAAAATTACTTTCTATTTCATACTAGTCTATTTAAACTAAAAAAAAAATAGTAGTGATGGTTTTATCATTAGAAAGAATTAGGATTTTATAAAACAATGACATGTGGAGTAACTTTCAGGGTGTTTCGAGTACATTATTGCGTGTTGAAGAAAACGTCCAAATTTGTCTAAAAAATGGACTTCATAGACTTTTACCTTAGGTATTTAATGAGATAGATACGTTCCATTATTCTCCGAATATGGCCGAATTAACCCGTGGTTAAGCATAGTTTATATATCTCTAATGCTGTAATTCGACCTAATTTAACGATCAACCTTAATTTTTATTTTATCTTTCCTAGTTATGAAAAAAAAAACAATATTTGTAATTTATAGTTTATAATTGTATTTTGTTAATATCAAAATGTTTAGTCTTACAATTAGTTATTTTCTTTTCTCAGGTTTTTATGGTAATAGGCGCCAAGCAATAGGTGCATATATTTCTACGCGTTCTCATGCATATATTTCTCGACAGAATGCATATTTAAATAAATATTTATACAAACTATTTTTATAATAATACATAAATCAAAATTAAAATCTGAAAAAAAAAAAAAAAAAAAAAAAAAAAAAAAAAAAAAAAAAAATTTAAAATAATTGAGTTAAGATGAAATTTAAGCAATAATTATCAAATGAATTTATACGCTAATTGATGAATAGAATAAAGATTGGAGAAAAAAAATAATTAAATAAAAAAATATAAAAATGAATAAAAAAGAGAAAAAAAAAGTATATATTATTAGGAGTAGGTAAAATTATATAGACAGTTTATTCGTTGCGATCCATAATCTCAACGTGATCCACAAATAGTCTTAGTTATTATATAGTCGCTTGTTGTTGACAAATGACAACAACAGCCATAAAAACATATAGGCAGCAACTGACCCATTAGTCTGTATCAGATACATGTTTTGATAGCTTAAAGCCATAGTCAACTTTCTTTTTTTTTTTTAAATCATCACTTACTTAATTATCGCGGGATTTCGGGGTTAATTAATTATAACAGGTTAGTTTTTTTTTTGTAGTTTTTTTTTATTTAAATGTCGAAAAACCCTTTCTTAAATATTTAAAAAGTCCGATCGACGAAAAAGGCATACAACACGTATAACTCACATAAGGGTAAACTGATTGATTTCCAGATTTTTTAAATTCGATAGGGCACATCAAAAATTATAGAAAATAATATCCCTTCAATCAAAACACGAACAAACGAAAATTGGATTTTTTGGACACATTATTGGTTAACAGAGCAAAATCTTGAAACGATAGGCAAAAACAGACTTCAGATTCGAATTCCACACCCTTGAAAACATACCCATATGAAATTTGAAGTCGATGCAAAACTTTTTAGAGGCTCAAATTGCGATGTCTAGAAAAAGCATCGTTTCGTCCGACTGTGCGATGGTTCGGTGACACCAAATGCTTTTAGTTACCATAAATAAGAATCCAATATATTTATCCCTAACAATAAAAAAATAAAATAAAAATTAAAAAAAACCTTTCAAATGTTATTTTTTCTCTATTAATAATAGGGATTTTTTAAAGTACTAGATAATCAGTACTTGTTGCAGAATTAAAAACCATTATATCCGAAAACTAAGCAGCAATGATCTCATGCCTAACTTCAGATTGTTGAGGATATCTGTTTGTTTATATATAGGGATATCTGGACGATGTATCCCCGAGCAAAGATTATTTTAATGGCTAAAATAAGAATTTGATAAACGAATTTTTATGAACATTTTCTGAATTGTAATTAACTTATATATCATACCAATGTTGAAGATAATAAATGATATTTGATGTTTACTAAGTTATTTGTTAGATAAAAATTGTTTACTTTTTTTAAACCTCAATTGCAATTTTTTTTAATTTATTTTTATCGTTAATTAAAAATTTGATACTAGCACATCTCTACATGAGGAAAAGAAAAAATCATTATCACCATCGGCTCAGCAATTAATTTCTTAGTCAAACCTTCGGTTATTTGAATTGATGATGACATATTTTAGAGATGAGAAGAGTATCTAACCTTTAATACCTGCATTCACAAAACACGAGTTGTCAGCCGTTTAAGAATTTTAAACCCACACGCTGTAAATATATATTTAAAAAATACATCCTACACTATTCAAGATGAAGAAATCTGCAGTGCCTGTAAGCAACATATATCTAATAGCCTACGTCATCTTCTTCTCCTGTGCCCGTCATCCACCGTATATAGGAAGAGATATCTGCAGCAATATATAACTGATTCACCTCATTATGCAAATATAGAGAACATTCTCAATATAGACAGTATTGAAAAAGAAAATTATATTTTACTTATTTTTATTATCAGTAGCTAAGATATACACTGTTCCCGAAATTACTAATTAACTAGTTACTTGCTCTGATGTTATTATTTAAGTATTATTTGCTTTATGGATATGATATATCAGTATTACTATTTATTTAATCTTTGTTCATTTATATATATATATATATATATATATATATATATATATATATATATATATATATATATATATACATATGTATATAAGTAAACTAATTATTAATTTTTAATTATGTAAAATTATGCATTTATACCAGCATCTAATAATGTGTAGTATATGTATATAGTAGGAGTAACATTTTATTTTATTCACAATGCAAACTTTACTAAGATGTGCGGTCAGCTACTCATAAGAAGTATGTACTAAATTGTTTATATTTTAAAATATTTGTACAAGATCTTTTTCTTTAACAAATAAAGTGGTTATTATTATTATATTTTAGAGATGATAAAAAATTAAAATCCTAATATCTAAATATAAATTTAATAAATAATTTATTAATTACAAGTTAATAAATTAATAATTAAAGGGATTAACTTTTTTTTTTATATTTTCCTTCAGCAGGGAAATGTTTCATATTCCTCAAATGTCTTTTTCTAGTTGTTTTAAAATATTCAGGTTTTTCTACCTAAAACTTCTGCACATAAATTAATCTAATGAACTAGTTTATAATTTATACAAATGTGACATGGCCCCTTCATCCACTAAACCCTCTAATTGTTTTATAACTTATTAAAATTGGAGAGATACTATTGAATTTGATATATTGAATTTAAACACATCTGTATTACATATAGCCAGATAATTATAGCATATAGTAGAACAAAAACCACTATGTTACGACACAGCCTTCCAAATCCTACCCTGACAGATGCACAGATTACAACCCCCTTTCATAGAATAATATATCTTCTAATTCTGTTTCTCACACTCTCAGCTCTTTCATCCCTTCCATTTCTCTTCATCATTTATTTTACGACGACTTACTGTTACTGCCATTATTTAATAAAAATATGTGTGTTCTTTTTCAATTTTTTGAGTTTAACAAGTAACAATTCATTGTACAAATTGACATTTTTGTCTCTATAATATGATTAAAAAAATATTATTTTATTAAAAATACATAAATAATAATAAACTGTTATAAAAATATAACGTTTTACCAACTAAAACTGAAATTAGTAAAGTGAAGTCAAAGTGATGTACGTATATATATATATATATATATATATATATATATATATATATATATATATATATATAAGTTATCTTCAATTTAAAAGTAAAGACTTTTTTAAAAAAGAAGTTTATTCAATAAAAGTTACAATATCAGAAAGAAGAGTGGCGTGGAGACGGCTCTGGATGTACTGAGAGAGAATTACAAAATTTCTTGAGGTTTATAAAGGGTTACAATGGCTTCTTCTAGGAAGCTTTATGCTAACATTACAGTTCACAGGAGAGCAAGTTCCCACGAGGGGTTTCTAAGAAATAGATTACAATGGTTAGGAGTCAAAGCTTAAAATTAAAAATATCTAAGGAAAAATATATAGTGTAACTCCTCCCCACCTAGATACGAATTTCACTGCTTTGGGTGAAATGAGTTACAATTCTAGTTTTGTAAAAATAATAAATAAAAGTTACAAAGGTTAATATAAAGATGATAATACAAATAAAAATTATCCACAAAATAATTATGTGTAGAGTGTTAGAGTTATAGGTATGTTTTGTTGATACAAGATGTGAAAGATGTGAGGTTTGTAATTCATGAAATTTTAAATTTTTAATTTCTAATGTAGTGTTTAAAAGCTGTGAGGCTTGAATATTTAAAGTTTGTTTATCAAACAATGTTAGAGAACCATGAGTTTGACTGGATGAAAATACAGTTTTATTATGATACAAAATTGAATTAAAGTTTGTTTTAACTAAATAAATTCCTGTCATATGATAGTTTACTGTTTCTTTTTCTTGTTGAACTTGAAGATCATCCGGGTTGTAAAATGCTATGAGAATGTAGCGTGTTCCTGGGATTTCTTCGATGTGGTTTTCTTCTTGATGTAGACGTGTGTAAAGACAATTTACACTGGATGATTTTTGTAAAATATCTTGAATACATAAGTCATCGTGGTGAGATAAGTCAGCTGTATGACAGTGGTGAATGCTGTTTCTTTTGATACATTGATGATTAAGAAATTTAAAGTTGTTATTAATATTTAAGAGATATTTGAACTTTGGAATTATTGTTATGATTTCATCCTTTACAATAGATGGAATGGGGTATAAATTATACAAACTATAAACAGTTTCTTCAAAAATTGGAAGTGCTAAAGTATAAATAATCTCATTTTCATGCAAAGCACATTGTACAGATATTGTGCGTTCTATATCTAGGATAAATTTAAATTGAAATGGATAAAGAAATTTGTTATTGTAATGTGGAGCTATCTTTTCTAATTCTTGAAACAATGTTTTTGTATTAATTATAGCTGGATGTAGAATATTTAATTTACAAAATGTTAAAGAAGTTTCTATATCAGAAATAGTAGTAGAAATTAAAGAGAAAATAAGTTGGATGTGATCTAATAATTCTTTAATTGTTAACAAGTTAACTACGGTTCCTATATCATTAATTTTTCGTGCAATATGCAGCGTATTCTCTTGTATGGTTTTAATAGTATTATTAAATTGAGTAATTAAATCACTGTTTATGGAATATTGGTTATGTATTTGGTCAACAATCTGGTCCTGATTTTCTTTAAGAGTTTTCATTAATTCAGAAAATTCTTTTTTATCATACGCATCTAAGTTACCGGTTATACCTTTTATAATAGTGCCTAAAGCGTTTATTAATCCTCTTTTAACTCGGTTATTCCTGGTATCATGTAGTTTAATATTATTTATTTTTTCGTTAATTATAAATCTTGTACTGTTAATTATATTAATGTGAACTTTTAATTCTTTTAATACTGAATTGTTATAATGTGATTCATTTAGGTAATTTTCAAATTGCCAATTTACGAAAAGATATTCCGTAAATAGTGGTCCTAAGTCTAAGAAGTGTATTATTGTGTGTTGGGATGTTTGCAATTTAGCGTGTCCTAGGTTGATAGGTATGACGCCGAGGTTAGAAGTAACATTTTTTATTTCTATCATCCCTGCAGTGAGAGTTGATACTAACCTAAAAATTAAATTATAAAAATTAAAGTCTAATCATTTAATTATACTATTTTATTGTATAAAATATTTTCCATAATTTGGCTTATAATGCCATCTCTTAAACTAGTAAGAGTTCATATTCCCTGAACTCGTTATGTTGTTTATCGACAATAATTATTCTTTTTATCATTCTTTATTTTTATTTTTTTTTTTTTTATTATTGTTATATAGTTTGGGCATTTTATCTGCCATCTTTTCACATCAATATAAGTCGTATCCAGCGACCTTATTGTGTATATTAAATTGTTATTTATATTAAATTATTTCTTATGCTTTTTATTTTAAAGAAAAATAAAATTATTTTAAAGCAAAAAAAAATTATTTACTAATATTAAAAAATTTAGTTTTAAATAAACATAATTATTATAGCTTGTAATTATAGCTTGTCTTAAGCGAAAGAATGTGTCCGGTGCGAGTGCTTTATCTCAGTTCTAAGAATGCTGACTCGGTCCAGCTCTTTCATCTGGGGGTCTACCAACATGGTACGTTTGTCCTTTCTTTTGCGGTCGTTTTATATTTTTTAAATGAATTTTTTCTCGCGTGTTATAATGTTTTTTTATCAATTACAGCGGTTTTACTATGTTTAATTATTTTTTTAATCTTTTCCTTTTTAAATTTATTTTTTAATTTTGATTGTTTTTGCCTATTAGCTACAAATACTGTTTCCGGGATTTCGTTTGGCAATTCTTCGCGATTTTTATTCATCCTGGTTATATATTTTTCTTTGCTACCTGATTCCTATGATTTATTTGTTCA